>SJYC01092486.1:0-79413 GCA_006408675.1 Madoqua kirkii | reverse complement strand
AAGGAAATCAGTCCTGAATATTCACTGGAAGGACTGATGCTGAAGCTGAAACTCCAATACTTTGGTCACCTGATATAAAGAACCGACTCATTTGAAAAGACCTGATGCTGGGAAAGATTGAAGGCAAGAGGAGAAGGGGACGACAGAGTATGAGATGGTTGGATGGCATGACCGACTCAATGGACATGAGTTTGAGTAAATTCTAGCAGTTGGTGATGGACAGGGAGGCCTGGCATGCTGCAGTCCATGGATTCACAAAGAGTTGGACACGACTGAGTGACTGAACTGAACTGATATTCTCAAAGCTCCTTACTGGGTAGCTGACATATAAGAGGCTTTTAGTAAACATTTTTACATTGAGTTCTGGAGCATCCCAAAATGAGTCTAACAAATTAGCACTGTATTTTCTTCCCAGGTTGTAGAAAACCTACATGACCATTTGGATGACCATCTTTCACCTTAGTTATTTACTTTTGAAACCTAAGGCTTAGATTATTTCTAATTGTGAAAATATACTCAAGATTACTTATTATGATCCTTTCAGTTGCCTGGTAATGCTTCAATTACTTTTAATGCTGCTTCTAATTTTCAGACAACAATCTTAAACACCTTTAAGGAGAAGTTATTAGTTTTTAAATAGACATATAGAATGTTCCACATTTACATGTAAAAATGTCATTAGATTAAGAGGTGTGAAAAATGCTCCGATGGCTCATAAAGGAAGTGACTTAATTGCCTTCACAGTAGGCTGTGAAGAAAAAAACACCTTCTTTAAACTCTCTGTGATAGAGGCAGATGGATACGTTATTATAAGAGACCTGGAGGTCGCTTTCAGCTCTCTGATTTTAGTTGAATTATATAAATTTACACAGTCCCACCTGTCTTTTGTGACTAAACTCAATTGGTTTGGCTCTTAACCTCATTATTGGCAAATAGTAATTTCAGTAATACTTGACAACAAAGAAATCCACCGGCATCCATTTTCTTGTCTATAAGATGGGAAACTCGAACCTGTTAAACTATGGTCATGAGACACTTTAACTCCATAAGCCTTTTGAGAGTTTAGTTAGTTCAGGTACATGCCTTTAGATAGTTCAGGTACATGCTTGAAACTAATCTTTAGATAGGTTAGGACATGCTTTCCATGATACTGACTGAAAGTAAGTTTTTTATCTGCCTTCCTAATAGCTGATAGTTTTAAAAGAACAAATTTAGCTCTATTTAGTACCTTAAATGTCTAACAGTAGTATTATAGCTGAGGAAAAGGGGAAAGACAGACAAACATATTGAAAGATATCTGGACATGGATTTGAATCCCAACTCTGCTACTTACAAGCTATATGACCTCGGGCAATTTCTTACCCCCAGTATTTGCATTAAATTAACAGCCTCTACCTCACAGCCATTAAAATGGCTACTATCAGAAAACACAGAAAATAGGAAATGTTGGTGCTATTGGAATAGCACCAACTATTCCAATACTGGAATTCCTGTGCCTTGTTGATGGGAATGTAAAACAGTAGTGTTATGGAAAACAATATGGCAGTCTTCAAAAAATTAAGAATAGAATTAGCCTATGACCTAGCAGTTCCATTCTGGGTATATACTCGAAAGAATTGAAAATAGGGTCTCAGATATGTGTACACCCATGTTCATAGAAGCATTATTTACAGTAGCTAAAACACGGAAGCCACACAAATGTCTATGTATGGATGGATAGCAAAATGTGGTATACACTTTATAATGGAATTTTATTCAGCCTTAAAAAGGAAGGAAATTATGACATGTTACAACACGGATGAAACTTGAGAACATTATGCTAAATAAACCAGTCACAAAAAGACAACTACTGTATGATTCTGATTATGTGAGGTACTTAGAGTAGTTAAAATCATAGAGACAGAAAGTAAAATGGTGGTTGCAGGAGCTGGGGGGAAGGGGGAATGAGAGGTTATTATTTAATAGTACAGAGTCTCAGTTTTATAAGATGAAACAAACTGTGGAGATGGGTGGTGGCAATAGTTGCACAATATGAATTTACTTTGAAGAAGGGCATGGCAACCCACTCCATTATTCTTGCCTGGAGAATCCCTCTTTGCTTTATCAAATCCTGTGACACAAGCCTTCATCTTCTACTGATTTCATTTGTCATTAAAGTCTGTACCTTGTTGGAGCCTTAAACTCAAGCCTTAGAAATTTCTGGCTACCAACGTAGTTAGTCCTCTGGATTTTTGTACTTAACATTTTTCCTTTGATGTTGCAGTCTAGGTTGAGGTTGTGCTTCCTTTGATGTCATAGGTTAGATTTAATGGGGCAGTAGTTATGCTACTTACCTCTCTGTGCCTCAGTTTCCTTCTTTGTAAAATGAAACCTGAAAAGAAGTCAGGGCAGTAGATGACCAAGGAGTAAGGAAGTGGATGCTTACAATTTGAGGAGAATAAAGACCACTGGACTAAGTAATGCTTCCAGTGAGAAACATCAGAACATTTTCACACTATCTATTTACTACTGAGTCTAATGCAGTCTAACACAATGCACCCAAGAGTTTATTATGAAACAAAAATCACACCCCCAGACGTCATCATAAAGACCACAGCACGGATTAGGACAGTACCATAAACCAATAAGGAACTAACAAGAATCTGGTTTCTAGTTCAGCTTTGAATAAATAAGCTAGGTTGCCATGGAATATTTACTTACCTCTCTGAGCTTGCATCTTCTCCCTGTAAAATTAGAGGGTTGAATCAGATCTGGCCTGTAAATCTCTTCCTGCATTTATAGTCTATGTTTCCAAACAAGGTATAGTCAGGCCTTCAGTGAAAACTAAAAAGAGAAGTTAAAGCTAGGTGAGGGGGACAGAGAATGACCAGAATTCTATTTGAGATGCCACAGGAGATGCCTCTCTAAGGAGATGACATTTGCACAGACTGAAGGAAGTGAGAGAGTCAATATGCGGATATCTGGGCTGAGAGGGGTCTAGACAAGATCTCTCTTTATCAGTGATGGTGCTCAGTTCTGTTGCACAGTGTGACAAGAACTCTAATTTCCTATCAAATTTCCCATTCCCTTTCAAGAGAGAACCATTACGAGATCATGCCAGCCCAGGATAGGTCCTGAGGGAGCTGGATGAGGCACAACTGAGACTGAATGCCCAAGATAAAGGATGTAGTCTAAAAGTCATGCCTTTGTGGTGGTGAAATCCAAGTGAGCAGATCCAAAACAAGTTATCAATTTAAAATGACCAGTGAAGAATGGAATCCTGGGGCTTAAATGAGTAGAGAAAAGAAAGAAGTTGAAGTCCTAAGAAGTCACGTTGTAAAACAGAAGTTGTCCCAGAGTGATGTTTTTCAAATTCAGAGTAATGACCCATTGGTGAGTTATTACATCAGTTTAATGGGTCATGATGAGCTTATTTTAAAAATTAAACTAGAAGAGAATGGACTTACCAAAGTATATCACATAGAAGAAGGGCAAGTGACTGTTCTGTGAAACTTTTGTTTCAGTTATATGCATATATACATTAAATCACTTTGTAAATTTTACTTCTCACTGTGAGTCATGGTCAAAAAAATCTGAAAGCCAGTGGCTTAAGAAATTCCAGATATGGAGTACAGATAGCAGTGGCTACTTTTCATTCAAAGATTTATGTGAGTGGGCCAAGTTTATTTAAAGGGGCCAAAGAAGAACATAAAAACACTGTTCATGGGAAAATAAATGCAAACAGTCTTTATGGAAACATTTTGTTGCTATATCCCAGAATGAGTACCTTCATTTTCACAAATCTATCCTGAAGTGATAACCCAAAACATGCAGTCTTATGCACTGAGATTTCATCACAGTATTTATAGAAGTGGAAAACTGGAAACACTTAAAAGTTCAACTTTAGAGGAATAGATAAATTATTATACACCCTGCATCAACTCTCTGAAATTGACCTAGAAGGAATGAGGATCTCACTAAAAAAAGAAAAACTAAATAAAAAATGAAAATTATGACTGAATCTGCTCAGAGGTTACTGTGGGTTCACTTTCCCATCCACTGGCTTCCTCACTCCTTGGTCATCTGCTCCCTGACCTTGTAGGTTTATGACAGGGTGTCTTGGCCCCATTTGTCATCTACCCTGTGGATTTTGGAACTCTACTCTTTGGACTCTGCTCATCTGAATTTTCTGTGTCTTAACGTAACCACTTCTAGAATCTCATTATTTGTTGGTATCCTATCCCTACCACCTATTGTCTCCTCTCTTCCTCCTAATGAACATGTCTTCTCACTGGACCTGCTTGATGCTGAAACTTCACCCATTAGGAAGGGCAGGGACTTCCCTGTGGTACCGTGGATAAGAACCCATCTGCCAGTGCAGGAGACACAGTTTCAACCCCTGGTTTAGGAAGATTCCATATGCCTTGAAGCAGCTACCCTTATGGCAGAAAGCAAAGAAGAGCTCAAGAGCCTCTTGATGAAGGTGAAAGAAGAAAGTAGAAAAGCTGGCTTAAGAGT
The DNA here is from genome assembly GCA_006408675.1 of Madoqua kirkii. Classification (NCBI taxonomy): domain Eukaryota; kingdom Metazoa; phylum Chordata; class Mammalia; order Artiodactyla; family Bovidae; genus Madoqua; species Madoqua kirkii. The sequence goes on along the minus strand of SJYC01092486.1, from coordinate 74,916 downwards.
CAAAATTCAGAAAACTAAGATCACAGCATCCAGTCCCATCACTTCATGGCAAATTCATGGGGAAACAATGGAAACAGTGACAGACTTTATATTCTTGGGCTCCAAAATCACTGCAGATAGTGACTGCAACCATGAAATTAAAAGATACTTGCTCCCTGGAAGAAAAACTATGACAAACCTAGACAGCATATTAAAAAGCAGAGACATTACTTTGCCAACAAAGGTCCATCTAGTCAAAGCTATGGTTTTTCCAGTGGTCATGTATGGATGTGAGAGTTGGACCATAAGAAGACTGAGTGCCAAAGAACAGATTCTTTTGAACTGTGCTGTTAGAGAAGACTCTTGAGAGTCCCTCGGACTGCAAGGAGATCCAATCAGTCCATCCTAAAGGACATCAATCCTGAATATTCATTGAAAGGACTAATGCTGAAGCTGAAGTTGATGCTCCAACACTTTGGCCACCTGATGCGAAGAGCCAACTCATTGGAAAAGACCCTGATGCTGGGACAGATTGAAGGCAGGAGGAGAAGGGAACAGAGCATGAAATCATTGGATGGCATCACTGATTCAATGGACATGAGTTTGAGCAAGCTCTGAGAGATGGTGAATGACAGGGAAGCCAGGCATGCTGCAGTCCATGGAGTCACAAAGAGTCAGACACAACTGACCGACTGAACAATAATGGAGAAACTAAGCCCATGAATCACAATTACTGAGGCTGCACTCTAGAGCCCAAAAGCTTCAACTACTGAGCCTGGGCTCCTAGAGCCTATGCTTAGCAACAAGAGAAGCCACCGCCAAGAGAATCCTGCACACCACCACAAAGAGTGGCCCCCTTAGCCCTCTCTAGCTGCAACTAGAGAAAGCCCTCATGCAGCAACGAAGACTCATCACAGCTAAAAATATAAAAAATAAAAATAAAGGAAGGGCAAGAGAATGAGGTATATCTGTATATGTGAACATTGTTCATCCACTAGAATTAATTTTCATAAATAATTTTAATGACATGAAGAAATGTTTATAATATCATTGTGGCTGGGTCAAATGCCAAGACCTAGGTCTAAAGAGAAACCAAAGGGTTAAGGAGAAGTGACCTCGGTCTTGCCAGGCTCTCTTTACTGTTACGCGGTGTGTGAAAGCACAGAAGGAGGAAGTACTTTCTTGGCATGAAAAAAGTCACTCTTACTATTCATAGGAGTATGGCCAAAGTTACATAAATAACATGCATAATAGATTTGGGAAGTGTTTAAGGAAATGAGTCCTCTAGATGTAGAACTTGTTTAAATTTCAAATACACCAGGAAACAAAGCAGAAGTCAGAAGTTGAACACCTCTGCTCTCTGACCTTCTCCAGCAAAGAGAGGCCATTCCCTCCTACTCATCACTTTGTTACCGTGGCCACCACCCACAAAAAGTACAGCTTTGGACCTGAAATATTGGGTAAGAATTATTTTTAAATGAGAAGAGAGAAAACGCAAATGCCCTCCCAGGGCTTGAGAATCGCAAGTGAACAAAGCTGAATGTAAGAAAAATAGGAGTGGTAGCGACTAGGAGGGATGAAATATGTGGGCCCTACCCTGCCCCAACTTCCCTGGTGACTCAGTCGGTAAAGCGTCTGCCTGCAATGCAGGACTCTGAGAGATGGTGAATGACAGGGAAGCCAGGCATGCTGCAGTCCATGGAGTCACAAAGAGTCAGCACAACTGACCGACTGAACAATAATGGAGAAACTAAGCCCATGAATCACAATTACTGAGGCTGCACTCTAGAGCCCAAAAGCTTCAACTACTGAGCCTGGGCTCCTAGAGCCTATGCTTAGCAACAAGAGAAGCCACCGCCAAGAGAATCCTGCACACCACCACAAAGAGTGGCCCCCTTAGCCCTCTCTAGCTGCAACTAGAGAAAGCCCTCATGCAGCAACGAAGACTCATCACAGCTAAAAATATAAAAAATAAAAATAAAGGAAGGGCAAGAGAATGAGGTATATCTGTATATGTGAACATTGTTCATCCACTAGAATTAATTTTCATAAATAATTTTAATGACATGAAGAAATGTTTATAATATCATTGTGGCTGGGTCAAATGCCAAGACCTAGGTCTAAAGAGAAACCAAAGGGTTAAGGAGAAGTGACCTCGGTCTTGCCAGGCTCTCTTTACTGTTACGCGGTGTGTGAAAGCACAGAAGGAGGAAGTACTTTCTTGGCATGAAAAAAGTCACTCTTACTATTCATAGGAGTATGGCCAAAGTTACATAAATAACATGCATAATAGATTTGGGGAGTGTTTAAGGAAATGAGTCCTCTAGATGTAGAACTTGTTTAAATTTCAAATACACCAGGAAACAAAGCAGAAGTCAGAAGTTGAACACCTCTGCTCTCTGACCTTCTCCAGCAAAGAGAGGCCATTCCCTCCTACTCATCACTTTGTTACCGTGGCCACCACCCACAAAAAGTACAGCTTTGGACCTGAAATATTGGGTAAGAATTATTTTTAAATGAGAAGAGAGAAAACGCAAATGCCCTCCCAGGGCTTGAGAATCGCAAGTGAACAAAGCTGAATGTAAGAAAAATAGGAGTGGTAGCGACTAGGAGGGATGAAATATGTGGGCCCTACCCTGCCCCAACTTCCCTGGTGACTCAGTCGGTAAAGCGTCTGCCTGCAATGCAGGAGACTTGGGTTCAATCCCTGGGTCAGGAAGATCTCCTGGAGAAGGAAATGCCAACCCATTCCAGGATTCTTGCCTGGAAAACCCCATGAACGGAAGAGCCTGGTAGGCACAATCTGTGGGGTCGAAAAGAGTTGGACACGACTGAGGGACTTCACTTTCACTTTCACCCTGCCCCAAAGGCAGCTGCTCTCAGATCCCATCATCTGCTGCCCTGCAGGAATGTGGCCCCAGTGTTGTCAGATATTGATGATATTTTCAGCATCAAGAGATGCTAGAAGTCTAGGTTTTTATATGAAAAACATTTTAAAATAATGTGTAGGCCAAACAAAACATGTCTCAAAGCCTAACACATACTACACCAAAATATGAAGAGCTGATGAATGATGGGACTTGAGGTCATTTTATATTTTTATTTTTACATTTGCATGTTCTAGAACCATAATAGTGGACATGCCATTACTTTTATAATCAGAGAAAAATTGTTACATGTTATAGTTTTAAAAATTAATTACTAAAGACAACATTAATAAATAATTACTAAAAATTACTAAATGGCATTAAAACAACCATCAAACAACAAATGGTACAAGAACTTGTTCTAGGTGGATGTTTACATGAGACTAAAGTTTTATAATATGCTTTCCTTCAAAAGCTTGCAATATATCAAGAAGAATTTCAGCCTAAGCATAGCAACACACTAAGCCTCAGGCTTCCTGACTCTCAGTTTGTGGTCATGATCTTCAGCTACTGTTTCCAGATCAGGGTATATGAAAACAAATGGTTTGTTCCATAATATTATCAGCATTTCTATTTGATTAAGTATTTAGCCTAGACTCTCCTTGTTCTGACTAGATGTTGAAAGAAAAGAGCATGTAATGCTTCCTTCAAAGTAATTATAGGATAGGCAGCTACAGAGAGAGTGGTTATGAGTATTAAATCAGTTAAAACTTGTAATACACTTAGGTGAACGTCTAACACAAAGCAGCCCTGAACTGACTGTTAGCTGTCATTGTTTATGACTGCTCCTAGCATTTTCATTGTTGTTATTTTTATCATTGTTATTCAAAAAATAGCAGCTAAAAATGATTGTTTTTTTGCCAGGGAGTAGAAGTGGTATGAGAGGGAAAGAAAAAGAAAGGGACATATAGAACGGGGAGACTAGAAAAAGAAAGAAAAGGCATTTCTGATTTGGTGTTTCTTAACTTGGAAGACAAAAAGGAGTAAATGGAAGAATTGAGACTGATGAGTCTGAGGCATCAGGGTAAGAGTGGTGGGCTCAGAGTGAGGACAAAGCCGGTGGGATACAGCAAAGTCCTATATATCTGTTAGACCTGATTTCCCTAACTCCAGGTGATACCCATTATAGATCCATTATGAAATTAATTCAGTTTGTAATAATCCATATTTTTCTGATAAAAGAGAATGGACCAGAGCAGAACACAGTAGTGCAAATAGTGAAGACAAGTATTGCTTATTGAAAATCTGTCTTTTCTTGTATGTGGATGTATGTATGTGGAGTTGACAGTCATGGCAATCAAAAATTTTCAAAAATCTTTTTACTAGACCAAAGTGAAGGCTTTCTTCTGCATTGTGATCCTTCTTTAAAAGAGGGGAAATGTGTGTGTATGTCTGTGTGTGTGTGTGTGTGTGTGTGTGTGTGTGCGCGCGCACATGCACGCATGAACACACATACATCAATTACCCTGAAAGAGTTTCAGAAAATGGAACTTTTTAAGAGAGCTGAAGAAATCCCCACTCAAATGGAATGCCCTAGATATAAAGATATTATTCTATTATTCCAAGGGCAAACTGTTAAGTAACAACTAGTGTTTATTAAGACCTTAACTGCACTACAGGCACTGGGCTAAGTACTTCACATTTAATCCTCCCAACAACAAACACTATGAGAAAAAAACAAACTCCAGCAATACACGAAACCGGTGGGATCAACAAACACTACAGGTTTACAACCTTGCCTGTCTTCTCTCCTTCCCTCCTTCTCTTTCTCTCTTCCAGTTTCTTATCTCAGGAAAGGAAAAGAATGGTAAAAGAGAACAAAAAAGAAAAACCATGAAAATAAAACAGATGGGAACAACAGGAGAGGAGGAGGGAGGAAGGTGATGAAAGGGAAAAGGAAGTATTGAACACAGAAATGCTATACCATATGCCTCTGAGAAGTTATCATTTTAAATATAGAGCCTTCCATGAAGCTCTTTAAGGGGACTTATTCTTTAAGGTAGGGTTGAGAAGGGCCAAGGCTGGGTGTGTGTGCTAAAACCAAGCCCTACTCCTTCATTCTGCTCAAGGTCAGCCTTGGCTGCAAACATTCATCAGCTGTGGCCTGACAGCCAGCTTCAGATAGACTACTTCTGTGAAACCAGTTCGAGGTATTGATGTCAGCATCTTGTGCAGAAGCAGCCTGAAGTCACGCATTTTCTCCTCTCAGAGGAGCCCTCTATATCTATTTGATTTCTGTGATGCATGCCAGCAGGCTTTGGCTCAATGTTAATGATTTTATTCCCTTTGAATTCCTGTGAGATTTTATTCCTTTTGGTTTCCAGGAGTTACATGCCACTGTGATTTCAGCCCAGTCACACTTTTGCTGTGATAAAAAGAAACTACAGGGAAAGCTTGCTCTGTATCCTCTGCCTGTGCTGCTACCAGACATGGTTATTAAGACTTCCTTTCAGAGAATCCACAGAATAGATTCTGTTTCCAGGGTCCTGGTCATGTGCCTTTACTGTCAGATAAACTGAGAACTCTAAACCAAGTGTCAGTAAGGCGACTAAACCCCAATAAAAATTAATTTTTATAAATAAATGAAATTATACCTAAGAACAAAAAAATTTAAATAAAAATTATAATTAAAAATATTAAAAATAAACCATGTGCTATTCACATATACTTTCTACCTGGAGAAGACCCCTTGTGGCTTGAGTCAGGTGGACTATGATTGGGTAGACAAAATTGTTTTAGTTAGTGACCTAGCTCTCACTTGTTAATCATTACATTACATTACAAACAACCAGTTGATAAACTACTTTATTGTTAGGTATACTTCACCAGCATTTTTGTCATTGCTATCATTTCAATGTTTTGAACTAAGGTTTTGTTTGTTGACTGGCTGCCCCTCCCCCGCACACATACACAAAGACACAGTCATGCCCTTTCTTCATTGAAGTTAAGGGGCTGGGTTAGGAACACATCTACTTGAACTGATAATTAATCTATCAAGGTAAATTTAAGGTAAGTTTCTAGTTTACCAAGAAATATCAGATTTTAGAAACTCAACTTCAATCTTCCTGACCCCAAAGAAATCATGAAAGTATCCCCTTTTGCTTTCGTATCTTCCACCCGGGACCCAGATTTTATCTGTGTCAATGACACTCTAAATATAGGATCTTTTAGTGACTCAGGTCATGCAGAGGCATAAGAAAACTTCAGGCTGGGGCACCAGACCCTCATCCAGTCTTTGAAAGCGCCCCAAAGCATCTCAAAATATAATGAGGGCAGCAGCAGAAAAAAAAAAGCCCTCAAATCAAAATTAATTTTAATCTACTTTAATTAAATGCCTTTTAGCACTCTGTAGAGACAGACGACAATTACAAAATCAAAATCAAAAAGCAAGTGATTCTCTAATCTTGTTTTGTTGCCAAGATCTAGCTGACCTACTTTAAGTTGCCCTGCCAAATGTGGCTTCCACCCAATGCCCCTCCTTCCTGTCCACCACCCTTCTGACCTCTGTGCCTCATCTCCCTTCTGGTTCTGCTGGGTTTTTTCACAGACTCCTCCTTCTCCTCTTACTTTTGTCTGTGGGAGGATCCAGAAGCTGGTCTTGACATTCCCCTCTTCCCTCAACCTGCTGATGAGATACCCATCCTCATGGCTTCTCCTGTGTCCTTCTTGAAGAGAAACATCCACATCTCTAGACAGGATCTCTCATCAACTCTCCAGTTCCTTTAATCCAGGGTGATCACTTGACCCCTTTGCTGGGACAGTCCCATTTATGTCTGTCATTCCAGCTTAATTAATAGTGCCCACTTTGACTCTCAGAAAGGTTGCAAACAATATATTATTTAGTCTTCCTACTCAAGAGTAAGGATTTCTCCCTGACTTTACTTGATCCAACATTTCATTGGATTATTGTATCTCCTCTAACCTTCTGGTGAGGAGTTCAGCTTGTCCTCCAAGTAAGGCTGGAGCTATTGGACAGTATGTGTAAAGGCATGACTGTCTTGAGAAAAGACTTGCAGAAGGTGAGGCCAGAAGCAGAGAGATGTTAGAGGAGATGCAATAATCCAATGAAAGTACTCCACTCTTCTTTTTCTGGAATGCTTGTCTTCTTTCCCTGCATTCCCATTTCTGTTGGCAGTTCTGTTGCTCTTCCACAGCTCAGAGGCTGGAAGCCTTGGTGCCTGGCTGACCACTCTCTCCCCATCCCACCTTTACCATGCACAGCACCAAGGTCAGAGGAATGGACACATCTCCTGTGTCACTCACCAGCTCTGTGCTCTGTCTCCATGCCTTGGTATATTGTCCTTTGTTAGACAATGAAGACAGTACTTTCTGACAGAGTCCTTGCAAGCAGTAAATGGGGCCATATCTAAGGGAGCACCTGGAACTGTTATGACACAGCAAATCTGATGACTTCTTAGATGCACATTCGATTCAACCCATATTTACTAAGCACCTCCTAATGCCAGGCACTGTTCTAGGTTCTGCAGATGCATCAGTGAGCAAGCCAGTCAAAGATATCTGTCCTTATAGAGCTAGCATCCTAGTGGAGAAATTAGACAACAAATAAAGAACTTGTGTCAGGTGGTGATAGGGAAGGAAAAGCCAAGCAGAGTAAGGTGGACAGAAAGTGTCAAAGTGAATGGAGAAAAGGTTGCTATTTTCAGAAGGGTGGTCAAGGAAGATGTCATTAATAAGATGACATTTGAGCAGATACTGAAAGGAGCTGAGGGAATTAGCTCTGCAGCTATTTAGGGGAAGAACAGACACTGGCAAGTTCCCTGGAGCAGGACCAGGTCCCATGTGTTTGAGGACCAAAAGGGAAGATAGCTTCATGGAGTGGAGGGAAAAGTAGGTACCAAGTAGAGGGTGGACTTAGAGGTAACGGGAGCCCATTGGGTGCAGCCCTTGTAGATTCTAGTGAGGAGTTCAGCTTGTCCTCTGAGCAAGGCTGGAGCTGTTGGACAGTATGTGCAAAGGAGTGACTGTCTTGAGAGAAGACTGCCGGAGGTGAGGCCAGAAGCAGAGAGAGGTTAGAGGAGATGCAATAATCCAAGCAAGAGATGATGGTGGCCGGGGCCAAGGCAGAGGCAGCCGCAGTGGTGAGAAATGAAAACCTCCCTTTGAAGTCTCTTGGATTTCCCACTGCATTTCTGTCTCATAGCCACAGCTCTGGCCCTGGCCTGCATCACCTAACACCTAATTATTGCAATAGCTCCTTCCTGTCCTCACTGGATCTCCTACCCCTGCTGCTCCCTCTCTCGCTTTCATCATATCACTTCCCAGCTCAGAGAGAGCAGTTGGGCCCTAGCAGTTAGGCACCAAATCCAAACTCCTCCCCTGGCTCTCAAGAGCTTCCACTGGCTTCTATTTATTCGGTGTTCTTTCTGCTGTAAACCAGTCCCAACCAGTGTACCACAAGTTCAGTAGCAGCTCAGAAATTCCCTGGCTTCCTATGTAACCAAGAGATTTGTTATTCAGCATCAGTTCAAAATGAAGAGTAGTTCTTTTCATTGAAAACTACTTTTCGGTGTGATTATAGCAACAGATGATGATGGCTGACATTGTGTTTTCTAAGTGCCAGACACTAATCTAGGAACTTTACAAATAGCATTCTCCTTTAATCCCTACAACACCTCTAGAACACCCCTATGAGATGGATATTACTATCATCATCCCCAATTTTATCGATGAGGAAACTGAGGCACAGAAGCAGTTAGTAAATTGCCTTACCTCACAGATGCAGAAATGGGAAGAGGTAGGTGTGGAGCTGGAATTTGAATCTACAAAGTCCAACTCCAGGGTCAGCACTCTTAGCCAAACCCTGTATTGCCTCCCATATTTGGACATTCTGTCTCAGATTTCTTAATGTGAATTGTAAATTGTCAGTGTGAGTATTGCAGGACTCTCATTACCACCCCCAGGCCTTGGCTTAGCCTCTTCTCCGCCTCCCCACCGAGCTCTGCCTTGCCAAGTCCCTCCCAGCTCTCAAGTAACTCAACCTCCTGTTCTTCCACAAACCTTCTCTAAGCATGTTAGACCTCGCTGACCTTCCATTCTCTGAGCTATTTGAAATCCATTGCAAATCGCCATGTTTTCTGTTTGTTTTTCTTGTATCTTCCCAACTGCACTGCAAGCTGCTTATGTAGAGCAGCTATAAATTATATATCCTTTTATATTTTCACAATATGTAAAGCAATTCTGGGCCATTCAGCTCAACAGACATTTTAAAATGAAGCCTACAGCAAACCAGATCCTGAATAGGTGCTAGAAACACAGTGAAGACAGTGCTTAATAACCTTTCTTGCCCTGCTGGGAGGATCCAGGAAAAATGCTTTCTAAAACATAATCATCTATTCCAATTAACCCTTTGGCATAAATGCCATCAGTGACACTATTCATATACAAATACATGATTTTCATGTCATTTCAGTAAAAATTCATTGAGTACCTACTTTGCCCTACTTTGTGTAGAATGCTGTGCCAAATTCTTGTTCCAAGAGGAATAAGACAAAATCCCAGTCAGAGATTTCCCAGTCTGTACTACCAACTCCCAGTCTATGTTGCCATCTGTCTCAGAGCATAGTTAGACATAAAGAACAGAACAGTCATTCAAATCTGCTTTACGTGAAAGAGAATATAGGAAATCTCACAGAAGAGCAGTATAAAAGGAACATCAAGGCCTACGGGTGACTAGAATAAAGAAGGACCTAAAAAGTTATTCTCTATCTTTCAGTCCCCCTCGCTCTCTCTCCTCATCAGACCCACCCCTAGATTGCCTCCTTCCATCCGTCTTCACATGATCCATCATGGCTTTCACAAAATGCTATTATTCTCAGCCTCCAAACACCTCCATGGTGGACTTCCAGGAACACCACCACTGTCTATTCCCTAGGCTTTCCATATTCAATCACAATGTCCAGCAAGAGAATCCAACAGGTCCACTATGTGATAGGTTTCCAAACAGCGGTAGCTGGGGAATGGGGAAACGATGCACAGGTCATGTTGAATGGCACGCAGGGCTTCAGGGGACCACTCTTCCTGAGGCAGAACCCAGACCTGTGGAATGACATCTTCTGTAGAATATAATGTGATCCATGGTATAATGGTTGCTCTAGAACACAGATGCACCTCAAATTCACATTCTGTAGACTTAATAGATTCACAGAATTAGAGAAGAGTAAGGATTATAGGATTGGAATGAAAACTGAACTTTTCCAGTCCTGTGGCCACTGCTGAGTTTTCCAAATTTGCTGGCATATTGAGTGCAGCACTTTCACAGCATCATCTTTCAGCATTTAGCTCAACTGGAATGCCATCACCTCCACTAGCTTTGTTCATAGTGATGCTTTCTAAGGCCCACTTGACTTCACATTCCAGGATGTCTGGCTCTAGATTAGTGATCACACCATCGTGATTATCTGGGTCATGAAGATCTTTTCTGTACAGTTCTTCTGTGTATTCTTGCCACCTCTTAACATCTTCTGCTTCTGTTAGGTCCAGACCATTTCTGTCCTTTATTGAGCCCATCTTTGCATGAAATGTTCCCTTGGTATCTCTAATTTTCTTGAACAGATCTGTAGTATTTCCCATTCTGTTCTTTTCCTCTATTTCTTTGCATTGATGGCTGAAGAAGGCTTTCTTATCTCTCCTTGCTATTCTTTGGAATTCTGTATTCAGACGCTTATATCTTTCCTTTTCTCCTTGGCTTTTTGCTTCTCTTTTTTTCACAGCTATTTGTAAGGCCTCCCCAGACAGCCATTTTGCTTTTTTCGCATTTCTTTTCCATGGGAATGGTCTTGATCCCTGTCTCCTGTACAATGTCACAAACCTCAGTCCATAGTTCATCAGGCACTCTATCTATCAGATCTAGGCCCTTAAACCTATTTCTCACTTCCACTGTATAATCATAAGGGATTTGATTTAGGTCATACCTGAATGGTCATTTGCATGAAATGTTCCCTTGGTATCTCTAATTTTCTTGAAGAGATCTCTAGTCTTTCCCATTCTGTTCTTTTCCTCTATTTCTTTGCATTGATTGCTGAAGAAGGCTTTCTTATCTCTTCTTGCTATTCGCTGGAACTCTGCATTCAAATGCTTCTATCTTTCCTTTTCTCCTTTGCTTTTCACCTCTCTTCTTTTCACAGCTATTTGTAAGACCTCCCCAGACAGCCATTTTGCTTTTTTGCATTTCTTTTCCATGGGAATGGTCTTGATCCCTGTCTCCTGTAAAATGTCATTAACCTCATTCCATAGTTCATCAGGCACTCTATCTATCAGATCTAGGCCCTTAAATCTATTTCTCACTTCCACTGTATAATCATAAGGGATTTGATTTAGGTCATACCTGAATGGTCTAGCGGTTTTCCCTACTTTCTTCAATTTAAGTCTGAGTTTGGTAATAAGGAGTTCATGATCTGAGCCACAGTCAGCTCCTGGTCTTGTTTTTGTTAACTATATAGAGCTTCTCCATCTTTGGCTGGAGCATTACTTTACTAGCATGTGAGATGAGTACAATTGTGCGGTAATTTGAGCATTCTTTGACATTGCCTTTCTTTGAGATTGGAATGAAAACTGAATATAATCAATCTGATTTTGCTGTTGACCATCTGGTGATGTCCATGTGTAGAGTCTTCTCTTGTGTTGTTGGAAGAGAGTGTTTGCTATGACCAGTGCCTTTTCTTGGCAAAACTCTATTAGTCTTTGCCCTGCTTCATTCCACATTCCAAGGCCAGATTTGCCTGTTACTCCAGGTATTTCTTGACTTCCTACTTTAGCTTCCAGTCCCCTATAATGAAAAGGACATCTCTTTTGGATGTTAGTTCTAAAAGGTCTTGTAGATCTTCATATAAAAATGTCATAGTACATTAAAAATCCAGAGAAAATTTCAAATAATTTAAATGGAAGCAAATATTTTTAGATCTAGTGTAACTTAACACAGTGCAGCTCCAAACAAGAATAAGGTAGGTTTACATATTTTACGAAAGACTGACCGTGGTCTAGTCTATAGTTAGGTGAACTACAAGCATGATGTTGAACAGATCTCTAGAATTTGTCTTGAAATGCTGAACTATTGGTCCTCCTTATTGTCTTCATTCCTATGCCTCTCATTTATCTATCCCTTTTCTTCTGTTGCTATTAAGACATTTACCCCCACCCCTGTCCCCCATCATCTCTGTCTCTCCCTCCCCTTTCCTTCCCTCTTTCTTTCCTGTTCTAGTCATATTAAAATCTCTATAGCTTAGAAGTCAGTGTGAACCCTCTAAAACCTTACATATGTTCTGTTTTCCATCTGGAACATACAGATTTTTTTTTCCCCTTCCTGTTCTCCCGCATCTCTTGTGCCCAGTTATCTTTTTCACCCTCTGGCCTCAGATAAAATAAAAGTGCTCTTTGGGGTTTCCCCATGAGGCCATGTGGTGATCCAGCTTCTCTCTTCCCTTCCCAGTGGCCAGAGTCTTGATGATGTTGTATTCACCACTGTTTCTGTTGCATCCGGTGTAGGGCCAGGCCATCCATAAAGAGCACTGAATGGAGGAAGCACTTGATGCTTCAGATCAAGTCAGCCTCCTGATCAAAGCCCTTCCAAGACCTCTGTTCCACCGAAAATGAAACCTAACCTCCATTATAGTGAGTGCAAGCCTGCGGACCACCGTGCGCTCTTTCTTCATCCACTCAGGGCATGGAGTAGATTTCCTTGTCATCCCACTCTACAGCATGCCCATTACCACCTCAGTAGGGCCTCAGCACCAACTCCTCCTCCTAGAAGAAGAAGTGTTCATTTTTGGTTAGAGCTTAGTCCAGAGGTCACCTTCTGTGACCCCTCCTCCATGTGATCTTACTCTGACTCATGTGAGCCCTTGTGACAAATGTTCCTTTCTTTTTATTTACTTGTTCATTTGTCTGTTACTCACTACCTGAAAGACCACTCTGTGGACACTCATACTCTGTGTTTGAATCTCTTATAAGGAGCCCTTGGCCAAGTGCTCAGATATTACTGACTATAAACAGGTGAATGAATCGAGAAAAGAGTATTCATTTTCTCATCCTGCTATAGTTTAAAATGAAGTCTTAGGTCTTAAGAGTAAAATAAAAAGCTAGGGGTAGGCAAACTGACAACTGGAAAATGGAAACTGATAGCCTGATTTTGCAAAGAAAAAAGGCCAAAGCTGGTTTCGCTGAAAACAGCTGAGAGTATATAAGCAACAGCTTGGAGTGTCTAGGATTTTGATAAAGTTAGAGCAGTATACTTATATCTACCAGAGCTACTGTTTAGCATGACAGTGTTGAGCTGTTGGGGTGAATTGAAGTTCAGATCAATAGTCTCTGTTTTGGAGAGAGAAGTAGTACTAGAGGTAAAAATGCCTAATTGTTAAGAACCAAAGTAATGCGTTTGTGAGTCTGGCCGCAGTGAGCAGCGACCAGGCGGTATGTGTCACCTCACCCCTGTCACACAGGTGAGCTTCCCCTGTCCCCTTCCTTCTTGTACAATCACATAGGATGCTGGCAAGGTTTAGTGGGAGAATGGCATTAGGGTGTTTTGCAGGGCCAGCATCTTAACAAATTTGAGTAACTGATTATTTACTTACGTAATATTGATTATTAATGATTTGTTAAGTTTCTCTACCCCACATTTTAACATATAGAAAGATAGAGTATGTAAAGAATAAACTGCAGTTCTCAGAACAAGCCACTTCCCAGAGATCTCTCCCAGAGCGAACAGCCCTTCTGCATGAAATTCTCATGTTCATACATACCGCCAAGCTTATCCACCTTTTGACGTTTTTAATGAGAACACTCAAATGGTTAAGCTAGAATGTGCTGTCCATGATTTCACAAATATTTAGTCAACAATCATGGGAATTGTACCTTGCAAAGTGGCACAGAAACAGGTCAGCACTTGGAGGCAAACATATGGGCTGGGCCATCGTCATAAATAGAGCAACCTAAGTTATCTTTATGGCAAGTGTCGCTGATGTGAAAACAGAAAAGAGGTACAAATGGCATGCGGTCCTACAGCACATGGTGAAATCTGCCTTTTTGAGTGGCAAGTGCAGCCGCCTTCGCTATTCTGCTGTAACCTGCTAGAACATTGTGAATGTCAGGGTGATGGGAACCCAGCCATGCCTCCCTCACACACCAGCACATCAGTTGTGACTCCTTAATTTCCAGAGCCTCATCTTCTCTCTCCTTCCACTGGATCGTCACTGATTCTGGGACAAGAAGTCTCACCCTGCAATCTCATATTTTATTTTGGCAAAATGAATCCAGAGCAACTTGACCAGAATAAAAAGCTATTATGAGCAACCTTATTAAATTACTATTTTTGTAGGCAAATAATGGTCTGATAGTTCAGCATTTCACGTATTTATCATGGACAGTGCCTGTTAGTAGGGCTGCAACATTAGGTGTACCCCATTAGCCTGTTTGCTCCCAATAGGTCATGCGGCTGATTCATTTAATCACTATTAATTGTATAAATTAACTGCACAGGAACCTAGATGCAAATAAAGTAACTAATTAATAAGAAAAAAACAAAAACAATCTGGCAGTCAGAACAATGGGCTTTCATATGCAGATAACCCCAGCAGTGTGAACCGAGGCCCTTCAGTCAGCTCTCTAGTTTAGATTATTTCTGAGGAATTAAACCTCTTTTGCCAGATTTGGTTAAAATGACCCCTGACAGTCTTAAAGCCGTGTGACTTCACTTTGTGATGTTCCTTTAGTCTGTGCATGGATGTCAGGCCATCCAAGCATTAACTAGCACTCTGGCCACATGGGCAGAGCCCGCGGACAGTAGGGAGCTGCCAGGGTCTCTGCCTCAGCTGCCGCCACTGAGCCTGGGGAGGACCATCCAGATGCCAGGCCCAGAGCCTCCACTCTGCCTGCCAAGGCCCTGGCGTTGAAAGCCAGCTGGCACAGGCTGTGTGCAACCCTCGAGTTTGCAGCCAGTTAGTTGCCTGAAACACTTTGGAATCGGATCGGCGCTGAAGGCATTTCTCAGGAAGGAGCTGTTATCTGACTTCGGTTCATCATCGTCAATCATTGTCTGATGCAGCCTGTCCCTTCCCTGAGTGTGTGTGGGGGCAGGTACAATGGCACACTTGGTTAGAGGACTCAACAACTAACAATAGGAAGCTTCTGCAGCCTTACTCCCTCCAGCCTAAGCCCCTGAGCTGGCTTCACACATTGTGGTGCCCTGTTGCTGTATTCGAGAGCACTGCTCTCCATTAAAGGCATTCAGTGCACAAAGTGGAAGGTGTTTTTGCTTCTGTAGCTCCTCTTATCTTTAGAGAGAGAAGATGTTCTTCCATCTGTAATACTTTAAAAGATTTGCTTCAAGTCTAGCAGATTTCTAGAGTATTTGCTGTAAACTCTTACTGGATTGAGCTGGATTGACCTCATTTAGCAGCTCGCTGGGTCTTGGAGGGGAGTATCTAGCACAAATCAGTGGGCCTTGGTTGAAACTGCTATCTCATGGTAACTCCACTAGGGAAGTCAGAAAGCTGCGTGCCTGGCTTTTTCTCAAGGACTGATTTGGTTTTAGGGACTACAGACTGCCGAGTACCCAACATAATGGGATGTGCTGTGAGGCGCCGAGGGAGCTAACTCATAAATGGAGCCTCCTGCTGTACTTGTTTTTGGCTTTCCTTCGTTGCCAGCTGCATAAGCCTTCCGTACCCAGGCTTCACTGTGTGTGCATCTAATGAGCCATGTGTGGAAGCTGCAGGTCTTAAGAAGGGGCAGTTCCCTGAGTGCAGCTCTGACACAAAGTCTGGAGCCCTCCCTGCCATTCTGCTCCCTGGATGCCTCTCTAGACCTCCTTGCCCAGAGGTTTCTTCACTTGGGACTCATTTTCCTTGATAATAAAATGTTTATCTATCTGTTATTATTTGATGATGCCCAGATCATGTGCCTGAGGTCTTGCACTTGGATTTGTGTGATCCAGAATAGCTGACCAAAACCACTCGCTCACATTTTTATCATGGACACATCATGTTGGATGAGACTGGCGACATTTGGCTAAAAGCATTTCAACTTAAATAATTTCGAAATTCCCCTTCTTGTCATCGGGGTGGTGAATGATTAAAACTTGGCAGCTAGGCATAAGAATCCCAAGAACAATATTAAACACTGTGTAGATTCCTGAGTCCACTGGAGATCTACTGGATTAGAATTTGTCAGCCTGGAGCCACAGGATGTTTTTAACAAGTTGCTGGTACTTCTGTTGCAGTCTGTTCATGAACATATTATTTAGACATCACTGGGGTCTAGGACAACCCCAAAACTTTTGCTTGAGTCACCACACAGAAGTTAGCTATTCTTGGATTTGTTTGAATGCAGAAGCTTCTTAAGCATGGATCTTCTGATCTCCCATTACTGTTTCCATTCTAAACCTTGGGAGCCTGACTTCAATATTTGAGTTATTTTTAGAGTTAAAATATTAAATATTTTCATGGTTATACGATACCTTCTGAATCTCTTCATTTTTTCCTGATATTTGACACCAGATGAGTTTAATACCTAGTGTATCAAACTAATAGTTGTGAAGGACTCCATGTACAGTTCTAAGTTAAGGATAAAATGCTGTATTCTTGTTGTATCCTTTTAGGACACTGGGAATAAAACCAGGCATTGATGAACATGAGTAGACATTTATGTAGAGACGAAAGTCTGTGAGTGGAGACAGTCTGCTGATACAGTGCCAAGTTCCTGTCCCTGTGTCTGCCCCAAGCCACAGCTGCCATCAGGATTGGCTAAATCATCTGCAAGGCCTAGTGCAAAATGAAAATGAGGGGCCACTTGTCCAAAGTGTAAGAATTTCAGGATGGTGTCATCAGATCATTAAATCTGGGCCCTTCCAAACATGCATTCTTGTGCAAAGCCAGTCCCTGGAATTGGTCTCAAATTATTTAGTTCTGAAAATGAATATTTCCTCTTTTTTATCTCTTTATAAGATGACTTCAAAAGAACATTCACACAGTAATAAGGAGAAAAGAGTTCTGAATTATCGTAGAGATTTTTGAGGTTGAGTTTTAGTGTTTCTGTCTTTTTTTTTCTTTTCTGTACCAGTGTTAAATTTGTTTCTGCAGAAGGTATCTCTTCTTTACTGCCACCTCAGAAGGAGCTTCCATTGGGACCTTTAAACACCAGCCACATAATCTGAGATTGCAAACTGGAGTTGAAGCTGTGCAGTGTCGGCTGTTGTTTAGACATTTCCATTATCTGAAGTTGCAGGTTTTTGCGGGTGGTCCCTCTCTGTTGGGCGTCACTCTCAACAAACGTGTGGAAAGAAGAAATAACCACGGATGCAGCCAAGCTTCAATCAGCTCTGCCTTAATTAGCGAGTCGGTTGCACAGGCAAAATCAATTAAGGAGCTGGGCTAGGAGACAGCGCTGGCCCTGCCATCCTCCCTGGTGGAGAGTGTGGGTTGTTGGCTCCACCAAGAGGAATAGGTGCTATTGCTGGCC
This sequence comes from Madoqua kirkii, assembly GCA_006408675.1. Classification (NCBI taxonomy): domain Eukaryota; kingdom Metazoa; phylum Chordata; class Mammalia; order Artiodactyla; family Bovidae; genus Madoqua; species Madoqua kirkii. The sequence goes on along the minus strand of SJYC01092486.1, from coordinate 57,541 downwards.
TTATCATAAATGAGGCTCCAGGATGGCTTAGTTCACCCAACCAACTGTTTTCAGTTATTTTATTTTCCAAGAATTCCTCCTGCCCTCCAGGCTTTCTCTGCCTCATCTCTCCACTCTTTCTTTTCTTTCAAGGGCCTGCGCCTCTGAGGTGTCATTGTGTGGGGCTTTCTGGTTCCCTTCAAGGCAGGGATTATCTCTTCTTCCATTGTCCCCAGCGCTCCAGGCCCAGAGTCAGGCAGCCAGTGGCCACTTGATAACATGTCTTGTCTGTCATGTGGACCGACCTGGTATTTCTGCAAGTTGAAAGGTGGTTTTGAGGCTAAGATCAAATTCTTCTACAAATATAGACATGTTAGGAAGAGGGGATTCATTTACAGCAATAAGTCTTTGTCTGTCTAATGATGCTTTTATTTTAACATTTCTTTTTATACCAAATAATAAAGAATATGGATAAGCAAAAGGAAGAAAAATTTTAAAGTTGCATGTAATCTTAACAAAAAGAACCAACTGTAATGCTGTATTTATCCTGAAGGCCCTTATATCAGATAATTGTGCTTAAAAAAAAAGTAGATTGTTATTTCTTTAAATGTCCTTTAAAATTATTACAAGTTGTGATAACCCTTCTAGTCTCTGAAATATTCTTCTAAAATATTGCAGATGACTACAAAACACTTCAACCTCTTTATTGTTGAAAATACAGTTTGGTTTCATTTTTTTCCCCTGTTTTTATAAACAGTACAGTGATGAGCATATGTATAAATATTTGAGTATTTGCTTGATTAATTCCCTATAATAAATTCATAGAATTGAAATTGAGTCAAATCATATTTAAGCATTGCATGAATGTAAGGCTTTTTATATATTTTAGTTTGTCCATTGATTCAACAAATATTTGAGTGTTTGCCTTGGGTTGGCTAGGTACCATAAGGGTGCTGGGGCCATAACGTGAGCGAGACAGATGAAATGAGACATCTCCTTTCTCTTGTGGAGATGCCAACTGTAAATATACATCTCTTTGTAGCCAAAGTTTCCAGAGCTTGGCACTGTGTTTGGAATGAACTGAAATTGTGACTTGTATCTGTTCTCATGTAGTGGAGCTGATGAAAGCCTCCTTCCTCCAAGAAGCTAACCTGAGTCAAATCAAGGTTTTTATAAAGTTGATGAAGGATGGACTTGGACCTTCAGAAATACCAGAAAAATGTAAAGGGTGAGACCTGCCTGTTTACGCACATGGCATCTTGCCAGGAGAGACACAAAGCAGGCACATCTGTATAAGTAGCATTTGGACTGTGACTTTCCTCAGTCACTAGAAGGTTCTCAGACCTGGCTCCCTCAGGAGCCTCACAGGAGGATGATGAACTGATGAGATCAGCAGGGAGTCCTTCTGAACCCTGCCATGTCCCACTGTGCAAAGCTTCCATGGAGGCACTGGTTCTACTTCAGATATTTCCACATCAGAGAGAATCATCGGTTCTGGGCTCATCTGCATCATCTTAACAGGGGACAGTAAGTGCCTCTGCCATTGAAATGAGGTTATAGTGCAGCCGACTTCCTAGTATGAATTAGTACTCATTGTTCATATCCGGGCTATCTATCTGGTCTCTGATTTGACACTAGTAGTAAATCTCTGCCACCTTCAGACGCTTCAGTTTGTAATACACAACATTAAGGACAAACGGGGACTGACTCAGACACAGTTCTATCTGGTCTGTACTTTTTCCTCCAAATTGCAAACATCTGGACCTACCTCTTTAATACCAGCTTTCTTGGGTCGTTGTGTGTTCACGTTTGAGAAACACCATCTCACGGTCTGTCTTCCCCACCAAATCTAATCACAGTCTGATTCACTGTGAGATAGTGGTGTCATAAGAAGCGTACAGAGTGCCTCTCTCTGTAGCATGTAAAAGGGAAACATGTGTAGTGAAGAGACAGAAGACACAGGGGAGCTTTTCCCAGGGGAAAAAAAGCACAGTGTGCCCCTAACATTATAGAAAAAGGTTTCTGGAAAATAGTCAACGGGAGTCACTTGAGGAGCTAGCAGAGAGCATTCCCAAGACAAGGCAAGGTGATACTGACGGCCACAGTGTTTATTAGATGCTTTCTGTATACCAGCCTTGGCTTGAGCACTCAGGCCATAGATCCATGACATACATGCCCAAAAGATGTTGTAAAATTCAGCCAAGGAGTTTCTCAGACTTCGCTGGAGCATGAGAGAATTATCCCAGAGACTAGGGTGAAGGAGGGCTTGCTGCCAGGAGAAATTATATCATGATGAAGAGGCCATGTTTATATGAAATTGTGGCCTAGTATTAGGTATGGAGGCCATCTGGGTCTCTGGCAAATGGGCTTCTGTGGTTTGGGTTTGGAGCTCAATAGTAATGGAACCGTTGAGATGTATAAAGGCATGTTTGGAAATTCCTATGAGGAGTTAGGCATCAGAATGAGGCATGATCACTGGGATACTGCTTCTTGATTCAGGCTGATTTTATGTTGATGTGAGCAGTATCACTATTTTAGGAGAAGGTCAGTGGTAACCATGACTTATTACTGATAGTGCTGACGATTGGAGAGCTTCTACAGGGCAGTCTTACCTTTAGCTCCTTAATTTTAGTCTGTCATCTGATGACCACAGTACAAAACAGGCTGACACAGCCAGGCACGTTTGATGAACACCTGCTCTGTAGCTGTCCATCAGAATTTTGCACTCCATGGGCACTGCCAGATGCTAGGTGTGACCCAGGCAGCAAGGAACAGGGGCCTGCACACTCCCCATATTTTCTTTGCTCACATGCATAATCTTGTCCCATTGGATCTCATTAAAAAATAATAGATTCCACAGTAAGATTATTAAGAATTTCCAGGCAGTGACAGCATAGTATTAAACCAAGCACAAGCGCTTTGAACACAGGGCCCTGTGTGGCTGCATTCGTCTTGTGCCCCTGAAACCAGGCCTCTGTGAGATCCTAGGGCTCTGTATGCTGCATCGTCAGGGATGTCGAGAGCTGCACCCTGTGCATTGGAAGGGCTGTTTGAATATGGATTTAAACATGGGGCTCTGCACTTTGAAACCCACCTTCCCCATACTTTACCCTGCCATCCTGGACACATATTTCACCATTCAAAGACTCCATTTGCCTGTGTGTTAAATAGGAACCTAATAGTACCTTTTAGGGGTATTTAGGAAGATGGAGTGAGGTTATGGATGAAAAGTTCCCAGCATACAGTTATCATCCAGCCAGCATTGGCTGCCTTTGGAGGAACTGGGTGAGGCAGTTTCTGAAAGCCTTCCCATAGCTGCAGCATCCCTTGTCCAGATGTAGTGGGCACAAAATACGGGTCTGCTGAACTCTAGTGACCTGGATGGGCTTCACTGATAGGTAGCTGTTAGCCTTTCCCCCAAGTAACCCCAGCCAGAACCACCGACTCTCATTCACTCCATGGATGGGGGATTGTTTTGTCTCCTAATGTCTACTTTTTATATTAATCCCTTACTTTTAATTGGGAGGACTCAGACATTCATTATAATTACATAGGAAAAAAACATGATTGCAATTATTCCAGAGTTATCAGAATTGATTCAGCTGAATCAAATGCTGGTGGAGAGAGAGGGTTGTGTCGCCAGGACCTTCCGCTGGCCTGGATGTTGTGACTGTTTCACAGAGATAAGTGGCCTCACTGTGCCTGCTGGCATCCGGGCGTAGGCAGCCGCGGCGCTCGTGCTGGTTCATCTCCCCAGGCGTTAAGCTGCACTAATTGCTTTGGAAGGGAGGCCTTCTCCCGGACAGCAGCATATGCTGCATGAGCGCCTGAAGCAAAGATAAAAAGCCACCCTCCTCCTCCTTTATTGAAGTTTAATAGTAAAATGGAACTGTCACCATTCCCAATAAATTGTTTATTTTAATTTAGAAAAATAATGGAAACTGGCCACCTCCTGGCACACAGTTGTCGAGGACCGATTTCCTGGCTCAGCTAATTTTGAGCCAAATACTGTCTTTCAGTAGCTTGCTCTAGAAGACACTCAGGACTCAGTGTCAGTAAAATCAACCACATGTCTCTCCACTTAATAGAACCTAGCCCTTTAAGGTGAGGCAGGTCATTTTTCAAGGTGGATTAGATTGTAAAGTTGCAAACCAGGAAGTTGGCATAGGTGTTTGAGGCATAAAGTTTTGTAGGAATTTCTTCAAGTATTTCTTTAGCAAATATGAAATTAAAATATGCTCACATGTTTCTGTCATCATGGTTCTTTCAGATGTCTTTTTTCCTGTAATAATAGTGAGAAGTCAGCTTGATGCCCTTTGAATTAAGTCAGAAAAGAAGGCATCGATGAAGGAAGTATCTTACTAAGGCTTATAGAGGGAGGGTGAGTGGCAACGTGGAAGTTGGACTTCAAGCCACCCGGCTCCTGCCTACTGCTCTGAGGCACGGATGCTCTCACTCTTATACCAAATAAACAGAAGATTTCTCACCCCTGTTTCATAGGTAGCAAAACAGGCCTGAGAACCAAAGCTACTTGTCTTGGGATATCAGAGCTGGTAAGCGGTCTAACCAAAACTAGGGCTCAGTCTCTTGGATCCTAGTTCCGTTTTATTCTTGCAGAGTCCATGGGGTCTATATACTGGTTGCTAACATACAAGTATTAATATAATATGATTGCATTAAATATAAACATTTTTGATCTTACAGTAAGCAGCCATACCTGAGAATAGATTTTTAAAAATCTGTTCAGGAGGCTGCAGGGCAGTTAGCCAGGCCTGTTCACTCCCTTTCGGACACTACCCTTGGAATGTATACAACTAGAGTTCATCTCAACAAGTTAGTGCAGGCCATGGGGAGGGAAGGCAGTGGATGTTCCATCCATGTGCACCAGGAGTGTGCTGTGTATGAGATGCCTGGCTCTGTCCGACATGGGCACTCAGACAATGAGTAAATCAGGCAATGAAATGACGGTGATTAAGAAGAGGAAGAAGGGGCATAAATGAGATGAGAAAGGTCATTGTGATGCAGGGAGGTCTTTGGGGATATATTGCCTCAGTCAGGGTTATGTGATGGGCATGGTCATCAAGGTCCTTTAAATTGAGTGGCCCAAATACAGCTAAATCTAGTCAGGCAAAAAATCAAATTTGTTGGCTCACTTATCCGAGAAAAGTAAGCGTGGCTGGATCTAGGGGCTCAAGTCACTCTGTCGTGACTGCCTTGCCCCCCCTTGCATTGTGGACTCTGTTTTCCTTGGCTGTTACGTTTATTCAGATGAGCTCTTCCTGTGCAGTGGCTTCATGGCTGCTGGCAGCACCAGCCTGCCTCCCTGACTTTTCGGTAGTCTCAGTGGAGAGAGAATCTTCTTTATCACGTTTCAGTAGAGGCCCAACTATGGCTGATGGGATAGAATTCACAGATTGAACAAGGGTGATCAGGGGGCCCAACCCTTGACTGGGGAAGGAGAAAGATATTAGTACTGTTCAATGCATATAAATTACGAGGTGTTGGGGAAGAGGGAAAATCAGCAGAAGGGAAAAGGATGCTGGATAGGAGAAATCATATATACCCACTGGCCTTAGAGTTTCCTCTGACTCACCGTCAGGCGATGGCTTGGTAAGGAGGAAGGACTAGTCTAGCTCTTGTGTCTCCAGGTTAGTATTGTCCAACACAACTTTAGGCAATGATGGAGATATTATTTAATCTTCACGGTCTAGTCCAATGACCACTAGCCATATTGGGCTGTCGAGAACTTGAAATGTGGCTTGTATGATCAAGGAACTGAGTTTCTAATTTTAGGTAACTTTAATTAAATTTAATATTAATAGCTTCACTTCCCTGGTGGCTCAGAGGTTAAAGCATCTGCCTCCAATGCGGGAGACCTGGGTTCAATACCTGGGTTGGGAAGATCCCCTGGAGAAGGAAATGGCAATCCACTCCAATATTCTTGCCTAGAGAATCCCATGGATGAAGAAGCCTAATAGGTTACAGTCCATGGGTCGCAAAGAGTCGGACACGACTGAGCGACTTCACCTCACCTCATTAATAGCTACATGTAGCTCATGACTACTGTAAAGGGCAGAGCAGCTCTTAGTGGAGGTCACATCACAGGAGATAGTGCCCTGGAAGGCAGGAACCCCTGCCCCCACTTTGGAGAAGGGTTGGACTGAGAGTTAAATGCAGAGGCTGGTTGACCAGGATGATGAAGTTGAGTTGTTTAGATTGTGGAGTAGGAGGAAAGGGGGTTTGAATGTGAGAGAGAGGACCGGGAGGAAAAAACATGAAGAAATACTTTTTCTGTTTCGTGTATAAGCTCAGTTTCTATCAGGAAGAAACAAAATCACAATTGACCTTGTTATAATAGCAAATTGAGGGGAATTCCATGACATGTTATTGCATTTTGCTCTTAAGTGTCCAACAATAAAAGCAGCCATTGCCTAAAACATCATTCTGCACGTGACATGCAGCTACACATAGATTAAAAGAAAAATTGCTATGTTATAAAAAAAAAAGTCCTGTGTAAACTTGTGTGACTGAGCACAACTAACTGCAGTTGACAGAAGTGACATCAGATGAATAGAACGAACTTGTCGAGGCAGAGTCCAGCCCTGTGCTGTGAACCTGGGTCTAGTTAAAGAACACACTCTGCACAGTCTGTGTGATCGGCCTGCCATCCTGCTTTGTGTCCTGTAAGATGGGTGGGGTCCACCCTGGGGTGACACTTAGCAAGCCAAAGTCTTCTTAGCGGTCACCACTCACTCACAAGTCAGGTTTCCAAGGGTGGAGTTTCTTGGAGAAGGCAGGCTGATCTGCTCTGACTACTTGCCTACCCACGGTGGGACCCATGAGCTTCCTAGATTCAGGCAGCTTTCTGGGTTTATCCACTGAGTGCTCATAGAGGCTATGCCATGAGTTTGGCATCCTGCTGCCAAGTCAAGAGCAGCAAGAACAGAGAAGCAGGAAACTTGGTTCCTGCCTGTGTAGCTGGCCTAGTTCCCTGACCCTCAGCGTGCCACTTGATAATCACTTGTAGACTCAGCTGAGTGCAGAAACTAAGAGCAGACATACTAGAGACACACTGGCCAGGTCTAAGTCAAGTTCATAGCCAGTGCCTGGCATTCAGGTTACCCCGTCTCCCATCATACACACACACACACACACACACACACACACACACACACACACACAGACACAATAAACAGCAGTGGGTGTGTAGTGGAAAGGAGAAAGGAGAGAATTAGAGCAGCTGAAACTGGCCTGGATAGAACCTGGGCTGGACAGCTTGGAGATATGTGAGTTTAGGTGCAATACTGGACCTCAGTCTTACTCTCTGCAGAGTGGAATGATGGAACTTCACACAGTTGTTATGTGGACACAGTTGGCTGGTTTTTTTGTTCAGAAGCTAACATTGAGCAGATGTTAGATGTTCTGTGTTAGATGTTAGATGTTCTAACATCAGAACCTAACATCACCGAGGTTGCTCTGGTGAGCATCAGAGTGTGGTTGCTGTGAGGGAGAGGTGGCCCAGGGAAAAGGTCTTGTGGGTGGTACACGTATCTCCAGGGTGATTTACCAGCTTCACATCCAGCCTTGATTCATGTTTGGCTTGGGTGACATTAAAGCTGATTGCCCTAAGTATCCCACTCAAGCTTTCCAGTCCAGTTTGCCGGCGAATATGCAGCCCATCCTGATAACCAGAAGCTCCAGGCAGAACAGCACGGTAGAACTGTAAGTCCTATCCTAGGATCAGTGTCTGTGATGCTTTGGTCACTTTCAGAGTCCCAAGGCACACACCTTATGAATGGGCGTCACCATTGGTTTCTGATGGCATACTTGGAGTACTGTTGGGTCGCAGGCACAGTAGGAGAAATGAAGCCACTCCTAGGCCAGGAAGTCACTAGCAGGCCTTTTCCCCTAACCCACCCCTCTTGTCCCTCTCCCTCCTAGTGTCGTTAGTGACTTCTCCAGCTATTTCCCCAGCAGACAAGGATTGGATGCATTTGGGAACAGAATAATTCATTTCAGTAGAAAACAAATGGTTTTGGATTGGGTCAGTTGGAAAGTGTTGCCAAGCACTATGCTGCTGTGAACATGGGCTTTGGGCCAGTGACTATCATGTACATTCCCGTGTACCTGGGCATAGGCCTGGACCCACTCCTGTCTCTTTTTGGAAAGGAGAGATGTTTGGGTTTCACAGTCAGTTTCTTTGTCCCCTTTATTTTCCAGCTGATGCTGGGCTTCTGTGGAATTGACATAGTGGAAAGGCCTGGGGCTGCTCCTGAAGAGCCTCCTTCCCATCTGCCTATTCCTCGAAGCCCCCTGTATTTGTTGCCTGGATCTACCTCCCATAGGCACGGGTATCACGTTGTGATCCAGTCTTTAGCCTCACTCTTTGGCTCTTTGGGGGCTTCCTTGGTGGCTCAGCTGGTAAAAAAATCTGCCTGCAATGCGAGAGACCTGGGTTTGATCTCTGGGTTGGGAAGATCCCCTGGAGAAGGGAAGAGTTACCCACTCCAGTATTCTGGCCTGGAGAGTTCCATGGGGTCGCAAAGAGTCGGACACAACTGAGCGACTTTCATTTTCACTTTTGGCTCTTTGGAGGTGGTTTTTGAGCACCAACTATATGTGTTAGAAATGTGGTAAGTGTGGAAAACAAAAGACCATCGATGTGCCCTATCTTAGAAATATCACTGTCTTGAGTGGGGACCAAATCTAATCCAATGATGACACACCTGGGGTGCTAAGTGCATGGTGGATCTGAGCCTGGTACGGCAGCCTGGGCTTGCAAGGAAGGACTCCACGCTCTCAGGGGTAGGTGTTCTGGGAAAGCTTCGTAGGGCAAGAAGGGCTGAGTCCCTCTAAGCCAACATGCCCTGAGAAGATAAGAGAGAAGTAGATAAGGGGAAGGCCGAAGATGGATGGAGAGCGTGCTCCCAGTGGAGGGGGAGCATGTATGGAGTCTAAAAAAATGATTGGGTGGGAAAATAGGGGAAGGGAGGGATATAGCACTCTCTGGAAGAGTGGAGAGTCACAGGAGATGAAACTGGAGAGGGAGGCAGACATTTTCAACAAATTATAAACTTTTCACCAAAATCTTAACTTTCTTTCCCCTACCATGTAATCAAAGCTTAAAAAAATACATATGGAAGGTAAATTTTATATTAGGTTCTTAACAACTGAGTGACTTTCATTTTCACTTTTGGCTCTTTGGAGGTGGTTTTTGAGCACCAACTATATGTGTCAGAAATGTGGTAAGTGTGGAAAACAAAAGACCATCGATGTGCCCTATCTTAGAAATATCACTGTCTTGAGTGGGGACCAAATCTAATCCAATGATGACACACCTGGGGTGCTAAGTGCATGGTGGATCTGAGCCTGGTACGGCAGCCTGGGCTTGCAAGGAAGGACTCCACGCTCTCAGGGGTAGGTGTTCTGGGAAAGCTTCGTAGGGCAAGAAGGGCTGAGTCCCTCTAAGCCAACATGCCCTGAGAAGATAAGAGAGAAGTAGATAAGGGGAAGGCCGAAGATGGATGGAGAGCGTGCTCCCAGTGGAGGGGGAGCATGTATGGAGTCTAAAAAAATGATTGGGTGGGAAAATAGGGGAAGGGAGGGATATAGCACTCTCTGGAAGAGTGGAGAGTCACAGGAGATGAAACTGGAGAGGGAGGCAGACATTTTCAACAAATTATAAACTTTTCACCAAAATCTTAACTTTCTTTCCCCTACCATGTAATCAAAGCTTAAAAAAATACATATGGAAGGTAAATTTTATATTAGGTTCTTATGTTTTGAATTTGGAAGGCGAAACTGAATTACGGCCACTGGGGCCTGAGAATGAAGCATGGGTTTTGCCTCGGCATGTGCTTATTCATTCAGGGTTGGTATTTCGCATAACAGGACAGATGCTGATAGATTTTTTTGCTTTGTTGTTTCAGCACTTCAGGGAGCATCTGGACAAACTTTTTGCCAAAGGAATTGGAATGCTGGATATAGCTCTGAATGAAGCCTTCAACATTCTCAGTGATGTAAGCTCCTCTTTGATTTGCCTTTCTCTCCTCTAAGAGAATAGATGGGATTTTTGTGGCCCAGCATTCTTGTTAGGCCAGGCAGGGGATAAGAGGGTAAGGCTGGGGAACCAGGTCCAGTTTGGGAGGTCATCCCAGCCCCCTTCTCGGCAGAGTCGATGGTGCAGTCTGGTCAGCGGACTCACCTGCCACCGTCATCGACTCTGGGGCCATCAGCATCTCAGTACTAGAGCACCATCGACCACAGATTTCTTTCCCTCTGAGAAACTCTCAATTTCTTCATGGAGTGGATTCCTCATGTGAGTCACACTGAATCCCTGCCTGTGGTAATGTCCAGAGGAAGAAGGGCTTCTCTGTGTGCTGTGTTCAGGGAGTGTTACAGGCGCTACCTCTCCTAGCCTTCCTCTTGCCCCTGGGAGAGGCGCAAGATGCCGTGCACACTGGAGGCTTCAGGAAGTCCTGCAAAAGCAAACCCCACTGGACCTACTATTTCTCCTGCTTTGCTGAACAGAGAATTTCAAATATTAACAGCCCCTGTTAACATCTTGTGAAGTACGTTGTAGAATTTTGGGCTGGTGATTCTGCCCCTTGAATGCAGTTGTGTTCAGCTAAAACATCATGCGACTTCTGTGTTCTTTTTACTCTGGGAGGGCAGTAGGAAAATAAATGACTGTCTTTATTAATGCAGATTCTCTATTATTTATTTAACTATATAGGCTGCATGCTTTTTAAATGTCAGGCACTGGGAATAGTACACCAGTGAACAGAATAGATTAAGTATTTGCCTTAATGGCCTTAACATCCTAGTGAAAAAGACTGCAAATTATGTCCCAAGAGAAACATCAGCCTCCATAATCTTGTTTTTGTAAATAATGTCTTACTGGAGCACAGCCATGCCCACCTGACTACATATAGTCTAGGGCTGTTCCTGTACTGCAGTGGCAGAGTTGATTATTTTCAATAGATACCATATGGCCTATAAAAACTAAAACAGTTACTATATGGCCCTTTACGGAAGAAGTTTGCTGACCCAGGTTCTAATGATGGGAGACATGTGAAATGAGTAGTCTTATGGAGAACAACAATTCTACTATTCCAAAATGATAAGGGCTTGTTCCTTTATACAATGAGGTTAAGAGTTCTTTGGCTACGGGAAGGGCTCTCTGGTTAAGGGATGTTGGAGTGCAGACCTGAATGGTATCTTGAGGAACAAGTTTTCAACAAGAGGAACAGCAAATGCAGAGGCCCTGAGCGAGGGCATGTTCATGGTACAACAAGGAGACCAGCATGACAAGAGCAAGTAGGAAAGAGTGTACTAGGAAATAAGGTCGCAGAGGCGGCAGCAGCGTGTGGAGCCTAATAGACCCAGTGAGGACTTTGGCTCTTCCTCGGTGTGGGATGGAAAGTCATGGAGTCTGAGCAGAGAATGACAGAGTCCAGCTTGGATTTCAACAGCATCCACTGGCTGCTCATTGATAAACAAAGATAATAGCAGGAAGGCCATTATCTGAGTGACATACAGTGGTGGCTTTGGGCCAAGAAAGTAGTGATTCAGATGTTAAAAGCAGAAAAATAGAAGCTGCTCTAGGTATTTCAAACAGCAGGAGTTGAACTCAGGAAGTTGGTTGCACAGGGAATGGAAAAGCTGAGAAATCAGAGAATGAACCAGTCCATGGATTACACCAGCAGGAGGCAGCTCCCCTCTGGGTCAGGAAGGACCACAGGACGGAGGGCTGCCGTCAGAGCCTCATCACTGTGGCTGACCAGAGCAGAATAGAACCACTGAGGGGGCTGCCCAGCAGGAGCTGCAATGCTAGGGAGGGGCCTGTCCTGTGGAAGCTAGTGCCTTGGAGGTGATGCTGCCATTGCTGGAAAGTGCCCAGGCCCCCAAAGCAGAGAGACAAGGAGAAACGGCTTAGAAATACCTTGGCCTCTCCCTTGAGTCCTTCAGTATTCACCTGAAGACAAAACTTGTCAAAACTATTGCCCAGTCTGGGAAATGTGATTTTCAGGAAAAAATATGGGGTGGAGCTGAGAGCAAGCAAACCCTGAATGGGGTGACAGCTATGTTGAAGTTCCAAAAGAGCTGGGAGAGCAACTGGATGTTCAGAGGCTTCTCCTCCAGGTGTCTCTGCAGGCCCCCAGCCATCCGCTTCCAGGTGAGCGTTCCCCCGGCGCTGTGCGGCTTGCTTTGGTGGTCAGTTACGTCTGACTCCATAACTTGAGCTTCTACCACTAAGCTACAGTGGCTCTCAAGCCAAGGATAGGTCCTAATCCTATTCTCTTTTTTTAACCAATAATATCTGCTGGCACATAGAAGGCTATTTACATCTCAGTCCTGAGTCAGTATTGTGCATCAGTGCAGAGGAGAGGAAATAAGGAGGGAGAGTGTCATTTCAGCTTTCGTTATACAAACCGGAGGCCCTTCCTTCTCACTTGGCTCCAGATAATTAGCATTTTTGGACAACTCAGTGTTTGGGACAGCACATACCTATTAACAATGTATTAATAATTAATAAACATGACTGATCAGAGCCAAGGACCAAGCTACATCTTTAAATTCTACTTTGAACCTTGGGTAGCTTTTGACATAGCTCAGATAGTAAAGAATCTGCCTGCAGTGCAGGAGACCTGAGTTCATTCCCTGGCTAGGGAAGATCCCTTAGAGAAAGGAATGGCTATTGACTGCAGTATTCTTTCCGGAGAATTCTGTGGAGAGAGGAGCCTGGCAGGCTACAGTCCATGGGATTGCAAAGTCAGACACAGCTGAGTGACTAACATTTTGAACCCTGAATAGGCACCTTTGTAGGGCTTGGAGATGCTGATCTCCACAGCTTAGCAGGCTTTTTCTAGAGGGTGATATTGAAAGTACTTGCCAAATCTGGGAAACTAGCTTTCTTTATTTCAAAAACCTGGTGTCTAGTGCCGGGGGAGGCTACTCTGAGATAGGGGGAGGGAGTCCCTTGCTTGAAAATGTACCTTGCAGATTTCTGTTTTCCTGCTGTTTGAAAGAGGTGGTGAAGGAGTAAAGAGTTAAGAGATGCTTCTTGTGTTGAAGTTTGTGGCTTCTGGAGTTGGGCAGGTTGGGTTGAGAAGCCTGACTCACTCAGAGCTTGCTGTGTGAGCTTGAAAAAATTCTGCTTGGTTTTACCTTTATTTTCCTCATCTTTAAAATGAGGCTGGGAATAGACCCAACACTGGTCACTTAATTTGTGAAGCCCAGTGCAAAATGCCAATGCAGGTGCTTGTTCAAAAGTTAATAAGAATTTTAGGAAAGTGATACCAGAGTGGTCAACCAAGTGTGGGGCCCTGTATAGCTATGCACATCACATGTTATGAAGCCGGCCATGCTGGATAGGGGTTGAGGCTTCAGCAGGAGGCAGTGGTGCCCAGCTCCCTCTCAGTCTTGCTGGGTTGGGTGGGAAGTGCCATCACCGTGACCACAGAGACATTAGGCAGCCTCAACTTTTGCCAGGCTGCCTGAGGTTTCTAGAAGCAGCTCCTACCCTCAGTGCTTTGGTCCTACTCCCTGCCCAGATCCTCAGGAATCTCTGCTTCCCTTTATCTCCCTCTCTTCTTTACCTTGCCCTGGTACTTTTTCCTCTCCCCATGCCTTTCACTTACCAGATTTGTTTTAAAACTCTCCTAAGCCAGTGATCCCTTGGAATGCCCAGTGGAATGCTGTCTGCTTCAAGGCTCCAACGTAGGTATTGTAGTCAAGGTTGGGAAGCTATCCTCTTTTTGGACACACAATTCATTTGCTACTAGAGGCCTTAGCAGTCCTGTAGTGAATAGACCTTTTAAAATATGTCTATACCAGCACTCAAATTATTGACCCAGGAGAACTCTCTGCGTCATGTTATAACCTCAGGATAGAATTTGTAGAACTCACAGCTCCCCAGGCACACCTTCAGGCATAATATTTTTTTTTATCCTTTAAGAGGGTGTAGTATTTCCAACACTCCCAAGAACCAGAAAATCATCAATACATGGTGGATGTTCCCCCTTGAATCCTAGTGAGAGAAGCATTTTTGAACCAGGGAAACTGTCCACAGACCTGCTTGATCTACCTTTATTGGTAAAGTCCCTTTGAGGTCTGGCCAGTCAGAAAGTCTGAGGGGTCGAGTGTAAATTCCAGAAAGTAAGAAATGGAAGGAACAAAAATGTTTCAAAATGTCCCTGCCTGAGATTTGTTGATAGTTGGCACCATATTGAGTGCACATTTATCCCAGGGAGAGAAACATTTCCATCCCATTTCTTGCCATGGGGCTTTTAAATAGCCAAACACTTTGAAAAACACAGAGATGGTTAATCTCCCATGAAAATGAAGCTTTAGCTATTTTCCACTTCATCAATATGACCTTTAGTGATATAATTCTCTTCCTGTGTATTATGTCTGCTTTTGCAAGCCAGTATGAAATTAAAAGCTATTTCTTGAACGCACAAACACATATACACACACTCTTTCTCTCTTAGACACACAGAATTGAAATGCCAATTGTGGTTATCGCTTAGAATGGTTCAGAAGTGACTATAACTAAATGAAGTTAATTCTGTTTTGCATTTACCTGCATTTCAGTTTCAGTGTTTGCTCAGATGATTTAAAGGCTTGCAGTTGTTGTACAAATGGCTTTGAAAGGAGCATTCAAATAAACTTCTATGACCCTTCTAGCTATTGATCTCTGCTGCATTCATTAGATTCTCTTAAGAACACAGAGCCAGTTTGCTACAGTAGTTAGCATCTACTTGTCATGTGACAACTGCAATTATCTTTTTTGGCGATGAATACAATCTTTGCAGTGATTACCTTTTAAAAATTTTTCTTAGCCAATTAAATAAAATTCGGTGACATTTCAAAGACTGTTAATCACAACCAAATGCTCTAAATGTCAGGATGCATTGAAATTTTTGCTGCTAACTGATGAATCACTGAGCTAATTGTAGTTCATCATCAGGCCCTTGTCATTGTTATTATTATGGAAAACACTTTCATCACTCCCGCTATTCAATAAAAAAAAAAGTTCTAGACAAATATGAAGAGAAGAGATATTACTCATCAAAGCATTTGAATTTAATTGCATTCTTCAAAATTCTCCCAACTGCAGATTGCTGCAGAGGAAAACCAGGGACTCAGCCATGGAAGAAAGTAATGGATTTAAATAAATAGCTCGGGGCAGCCCCTTCTTCCAGTGTGCAGTATTCAGATATCTTCATTTTCCTCTCTTTTTTGCCTTTTGTTTGGGAGAGTTTTTCCTGGGTGTTTTCAAATGAGTTACATGAACAACAGTCTCGAGGTGTCCTGATTTTTTTCCCTTCTGCAGCCTCTGTGGTCAAATGAATAGATCACTTGTATTCGGTGGCACACTACTGGGTTTATCCAGTGACATGAAGGCTGTGTTGAATCGCAGGCTCTCCAGAAAATCTCCAGAGCAGCCTGTTGATAAGACAAGGCTGCAAGACTGTTTTCTCTTGTTGCGCTATGATGATAGAATCTTAGTAGCATCTCAGAGTGGAAAGGGCAAAGTCATTTATTGAGACTATTAAGTGGGTCCTCAGGGTGGAAGAGAGGGAAAACGCTTTGTTAAGACAGAGTATAAATCCTAAATTATAGTTTATGATTGGTGGATGCAGCAAGGGAACATTTTGAGATCAGAGGTTCAGAGAGTCTCACGGTATAAATTGTCCTTTGATGCTTTCTGTTCAAGAGTTGATAGGTCTTTTAGGAAGTTCCTGGAATAAGCACTAAAGTTATTTGCAATTTTCACCTCTTAAGCAAGAGTTTTCTAGAATAGTAAGTTATGTCAATGAAGACAGTAGGAAAGAAGTTATGTGAGAAGTTTTGTGGTCCAGTGGTCTTAGTTCTCAGGTATTTCTACCTACTGATACTGTATCATGCGCCTTGTGTGTTTATTAATTTAAGGACACTCTGCCCAGTCAGAGTTGCAGGAGTGACTGCCAGGGTCAGGACTAAAGTGAGCCACATTCTAAAGGCACAGAATTTAAGGAGCAGTCACTCTCAGGTTAGTGACCTTGGTGTCTGCCATGTGACCCTGGAACGCTAGAAAGAATAGAACAAGGAAGAACAGGAGAAGGAAATGAACACTTGTGGAGCTATCAAATTGAGGAGTGTCATCTCATTATTGGGAGGCCATAGGTGAGTGTACTGAATCTGAGAATAGATTCTGGAGCTGGACTGCCTGGGTTCACATGTCAGCTATGGCAGATAGTTGCTCTGTGATTTTGGGTAAGTTAGCTAATCTCTGTGCCTGTGTTCCTCACTGGTCAAATGGGGATAATGATAGTACGTACCTCAGAGACTGGTAGAGATTAAGTAAATTCATACTTGTAGCCCAGCATATAATGGGCATATAATCTGTGCTGTAACAACCTTATAAGCATGTTGTTCCCATCTTATAAATGAGGAAAAGGGTATTCTTTTGAAATATTTATTTATTACTCATTTATTTTAAAGTTTTGTTTGAGTGCACCTGGTCCTAGTTGCAGCATCTGGGATCTGTTAGGTATGGCATGTGGGATCTAGTTTTCTGACTGGGAGTCAAACCTAGGCCCCACGCACTGAGTGTGTGGAGTCTTAGCCACTGGACCACTGAGCTAGTCCCTAGAAAAAATATTCTCAAAAGAGAATTTATACTAGGTACCAGTTTGTGGTGCTGAAATAAGATTGAGTATTTTCCACTACACTATGGTATTCCATCCATGTTTTGAGTTGGTTTTACTTTGTCCTGATATGACCATGAGGCCATTCATTCCATCCATCCATCCATCCATTCATCCAGTCTTCTCTAAAGTCACTGCAATTTCAAACTCCGCATTAGAAATCTAAGCTCATGGAGACTGGGCCTCACACTTCAGGGTGAGTGCTCCAGTAGCTCTGGTTCATCAGTCAGCAGAAAGGCCAAGGGCAACCACTGTCCTTCCCCCATGTCATGGTTAGTAGATGGAACACGCCTATGCACTGCCACTCAGGCCTGTGCACGTGCTCTTTGCCCTCTCTGAAAGGCCCTTGCCCCCGATGCTCACCTCCTTCTGGTATTGTTCAAATGTCACCACCTCATTAATGGCTTCCTAGACTGTATTTTCTAAAGTTACCCCTCTGCATTTTCTGTCCCCCTACTTTTTTTTTTTTTTAACTTTGCATCGCCATTATCAAACATAAAACATAATTTACTCCTTTACCTTGGTATCTCATCAAACAGAATATAACCTACATGAGGGAAAAGATTATTCTGTGTTTCATCCTCAGCACTGTGTGGGCACTTAGCAATAATTTTAAAATAAATGAAAACAACAACAACAACTTCACAGTTTGTAGTGGTGGGAGTTTTCACTACTGAAGGTTAAAATCTTTTTGTGTGTTCCTCATTGGTATGTAACTGTAGGGTTTTTAAAGGACACTGCTTTGAATTTGTAGCATTAATAGCATTCATTAAGAAGATTCTTCACCCATGATTCAAGGGAAGGACACGAATCTCTGACAGCTGTCATCTGGTTAGCCAAGCTACCACTCACAAAGGCTGGGCTGAAATTCTCTGTAAAACTGAAAGTTGAAGTATAGAATTGGTATCATAGTGGGCACAATCTTGGGATTTCAGCAAGCTGTACATATTAACATGCTGCTGTTGCTAAGTCGCTTCAGTCGTGTCCGACTCTGTGTGACCCCATAGATGGCAGCCCACCAGGCCTCCCCATCCCTGAGATTCTCCAGGCAAGAACACTGGAGTGGGTTGCCATTTCCTTCTCCAATGCATGAAAGTGAAAAGTGAAAGTGAAGTTGCTCAGTCGTGCCCAACTCTTAGCGACCCCATGGACCGCAGCCTACCAGGCTGCTCCTTCCATGAGATTTTCCGGGCAAGAGTACTGGAGTGGGGTGCCATTGCCTTATCCGAATATATAATGTTACATGCTAACAAATGCATGTTTAAAACAAACCCTAAAAAGAGTGCTTAGAGTATATTCTGAATTGGCATGCTCCTGACTTTATTCTCCATGTGTACAAAACCTCCTTGATTTTATTACATACAATCTGTATCCATTAGACTCATTCAAACTAAATTCATTTAGATTTTGAAAGAGATGTTAACTCATCACATATTCTGTTGCCCATAATTGTGTTTCTAAAAGGTTGCTCTACCAACTCCTTTGGGCTTATATTCTGAAGCACTATCCATGTTTGAAGGTAAGAGAGGTTAACTATCCTAGAATCTCGTATCTACTTTGTGTGTATTTTTAGGAAATCTCTTCTGCAGTCTGTGTTTAGATTCAATTTCTCGGAGTAAATATGGAGATCCATAAGTGGGCAGAATGCCATTGCCTTATCCGAATAATAATGTTACATGCTAACAAATGCATGTTTAAAACAAACCCTAAAAAGAGTGCTTAGAGTATATTCTGAATTGGCATGCTCCTGACTTTATTCTCCATGTGTACAAAACCTCCTTGATTTTATTACATACAATCTGTATCCATTAGACTCATTCAAACTAAATTCATTTAGATTTTGAAAGAGATGTTAACTCATCACATATTCTGTTGCCCATAATTGTGTTTCTAAAAGGTTGCTCTACCAACTCCTTTGGGCTTATATTCTGAAGCACTATCCATGTTTGAAGGTAAGAGAGGTTAACTATCCTAGAATCTCGTATCTACTTTGTGTGTATTTTTAGGAAATCTCTTCTGCAGTCTGTGTTTAGATTCAATTTCTCGGAGTAAATATGGAGATCCATAAGTGGGCAGAGGCTTATCGTGTAGGTTCTTTCTGGTGGTACAGAATGAACTCTCATTTTAAGAGGCTTCCTGAACCTAAGATCTCATGCTTCCGAAGTCTCGTGGGTACACATAGCCCTCTGAGGTGTTTTTCAGTTTGTACTTATTTCTTTTCACAGTTCAACCACACTGGACAAGGAAGCATCTGCAGCCAGGCCATTATGCTCATCACTGATGGGGCAGTGGACACCTATGATACTATCTTTGCCAAGTATAATTGGCCGGATCGAAAGGTAAGTTGATGTTGATGGCATCATGGTGCCATCATCTCTGGAGGATCTCTATTGCATTATTACCTCCAGCTTGTCCATGGATAAGTGCCCTGTGTGGACTTCATCTCATGACCTATGGTTCCTCAGCCTTGTGTTTTCTGGTTGACCAAAACCAAATACTATGGCTTTCCTTGTTTTCAAAATGAAACTTTTTTTGGTAGCAAGAAGAAACCCATGTCGAAGTGTTCAATATGTTCAGTGAAAAGAGTCACTGTGAGGTGTTCTTTGTCCATAATGGACGATGCTTCTCTTCGTTTATGGTTGCCTTGGAGCCAGAGCTGCGTGGTGAACCCAGCACCTCTAGAATGGGAAGGCAGCCACGTGGCCCTGTAGCCGATTTCTCTGATTCCATGTTCCTGTAGTTCCTTCCTGTACCCTCATTGCCATCCAGAATCTCCTCTTCATCCCCCAGTGCCGTCCTTACTCTTGTCAAAGCTTGTGCCTTCTCTATTCAAATTCTTTTTTGTTTCCAAGTTAACATTTATTTATTTGATAAACCCATATGTTAGGGTGTCAGTGACAGATATCAATGCTTTTGGTGTCTTATGAGTGCCTTAACCCAGAGGTTCTTCAAGGTGTTAGCCAGTTTGAATTCCCTATGGAGAGCTTTTAAATTATGGATCCTGTTGCACACTTACAGAATCAGAATTTCTGAGGATGTGGCCCAGGATTCCATGTTTTTATTAAGTACCTCAAGTAGACACCAGTCAGCAGATTGGTAGCTGGTGATCACTATCTCAACTAAATGGTGAGGTCTGAGCAAGAAATAGGGGTTCATCAGAGAGGGCGCTAGCCTGCAGGTATCACAAAGGCCCTTTCCTATCCTTCATGTCAGTGGCATAACTCTGACTGTCTCTGTAGGGGCCTGAGACTGTTTAGACCAAGTCTGTTTTGCTTCTTCAACTTTGTATGTTTAATTTCTGGGAATTGAGCTAACCACACGCATGGCAAAAAGAAACAGAAGACAAATGACAACTGTGCACTCAGCTGTATCCAGAGAGCACGCACGCTTGAGGCACCGCGAGCTGCCATCCCTTGTTCTTTCGGTCGTTCTTGGTCCTCCCGTGTCTTTGGTAACCTAGTCGTCACTTCACCAAGCACGACTCTGGTGCTTAAAGATGCATATGTTTTGTAGAATGTGCCCCCCAAATGGATAACATCTCCTTCCCTTGTTGCTTAGCCTTAGAGACAGCCATTATTTCCAAAGCTGGAGGGAAAACTAGCTGTTCTGAGCTTGCTGAGAGTAGGTGGGCCTCTGGCCTGGCACCTGCCTGAGGGATGTCCAGGAATAAGTATGGATGAATGCAGCTGTCACAGTAAGCACTGAGTTTAAGTTCAGTAGTTGAGTAAGATGGAAGTTCACTGTTGGAAAAGAGATTTTAAGTGAGATACTTCAGGTGATTATTCCCAGGGAAAGGTAGAGGACAGAGTTAATTCCTGATAAATGTACATGATCCAGAGGAGGGGGCATGCAGTTTATACTTGCACCCCGACAGCGCATAACATTGCTGCGCACGTGGCCACTACCTCGTGATGCACAGCCCTAAGGGGCTGAGTGACTGAGGAGCCTGGGGGCAGCGCTAGTGAAAGGTAGGGCCGTGGATGTGTTGTCGTCAAATACGGTGTTCTCAGGTGCCATGACATCTCACATCATGTTGAAGGGTAGTTTACATTATTTGGGACCATTTTAAATAAAAGAATGAAGTAAATGGGCCTTTTAATAAGCAGCTCCATTAATAGCAAATATATTAACATGTGACATTTGTATGCTGAATCACATGAATCCCTCTTGCTTGGTGATAAGTGATGGATAGCTGTAGCCCAGGAATATTGAAATTTAAACATCCTATCCTTACTTGCTGGGAGAGGCATAGGATGAAGGCTGAAAAATTGTAACTCTTCAGACAAAAAAGGAATTTCAACATATCTTTCCAAAGGAACAGTGTTGACTTCAGGCCAGATGCTTTCTTGGATTAATTAGAACCAGGGTCCTGCAAATTTCAGCCTTCCATGAAGCAGTTTGATCTACTTACAAAGTGTTATCAAGCAGAAGCAGACTTTCTTTCTGTAGCAAGAGGGCCTTTCTAATCTATGATTAGAAATTAATAGCAGAATCCCTCTCCTCCTGCTCCATTCTGGAGCATTCCATGACATTCATATACATATGCATTCATCCTCTTGATGACTTCTCTGTGAAGGTGCAGGTAATAAATTTGTATAAAGTGGCAATGTGCTTTAGTACTGTGTTAAAGTGAGATGCTGCATCATGTCTAAGCAGTCATCCTTCTCTATTATTCCGAATGTTAGGTATTTAGTAGAGGATTGTGTTGTGCTGTTGTTTGCTATCTTCAAAATATAGAAACAGGAAATGGTTCAGGAGAGAGTAAAATGATCTTAAGGCTGGAACCTGATTCCTATAACATAGTGATTCTTAAACTTTGGTGAGAATAAGAATCATCCGGAGGGCTTGTTTCAACACAGATTGCTCACTCCCAGCTCCAGAGATTCTGATTCAGTTGGGCTGGTGGGGCCTGAGAATGTCCATTTTAAACAAGTTTGCAGAGGATGTGAATGGTACGGGTGGGCAAACTGCACTGGGGAGCTAGTGCTGTAGAAATAGCCCAAGGAATAGGGTTGGTTACTCAGTGGGCTCTGCCACTTTTGCTTCCCTATGTTTACCTTTTGTTGTTGTTTAGTTAGTAAGTTGTGTCCAGCTCTTTGTGACCCCATGGACTGCAGCACGCCAGGGTCCTCGGTCCTTTCTTGCTTTTTCCCAGAGTTTGCTCAAATTCATGTCCGTTGAGTCAGTGATGTTACCCAGCCATCTCATCCCCTGTCACAGCCTTCTCCTCCTGCCTTCAGTCTTTCCCAGCATCATGGTCTTTTCTGATGAGTCGGCTCTTTGCAAAGGTGACCGAAGTATTGGAGTTTCAGCCTCAGTCCTTCCAGTGAATACTCAGGGTTGATTCCCTTGAAGATTGACTGGTTCAGTCTCCTTGCAGTCCACAGGGCTCTCAGAGAGTCTTCTCCATCCAGCACCATAATTCAGAAGCACCATTTCTCCAGTGCTCAGCTTTCTTTATGGTCCATCTCTCACATCCATACATGACTACTGGAAATTGACTATCCAGACCTTTGTTGGCAAAGTGATGTCTCTGCTCTTTAATATACTGTCTAGATTTGTCATAGCTCTCCTTCCAAGGAGCAGGCATCTTTTAATTTCATGGCTGCAGGCACCACTTCAGTAATTTTAGAGTCTAAGAAAAGAAAATCTATTTACTGCTTTCACTTTTGCCCCTTTTATTTATCATGAAGTTATGGGACTGGATGCCATGATCTTAGTTTTTTGAATGTTAAGTTTTAAGCCAGCTTTTTCACTCTCATCTTTCACTCTCATCAAGAGGCTCTTTAGTTCCTGTTCACTTTTTGCCATTATAGTGGTATCATGAATATGAATATCATGAATATCATGGTATATCTGAATTTGTTGCTATTTCTCCTGGCAATCTTTATTAAAGCTTGTGATTCATCCAGCCACAAGCATCTATTCCCTCAGTCAAATCCAGTGCACAAGTATGTGTTTCTTGGGTCATACTCTGTTTAAAAAATTGGCAGTTACTGATTATCATTTAAAAATTGGAGACAGAATAGTAATATTAATAATATTAAAGTTTTAGTTTCACAAACATGTACAGATGGCACTTTGGAGTCAGCGTTCTCATATGGCAGAAGCTGGCTGGGATTGAAGAACGGCTGCCCCCTTAGATGGCAAACATCTGGTTCTTTGGGCCCTGGTCTTCATCGTGCTCCACTATTTCCTCCCAGCCTACTTCACTTGAGTGCTTCACATACCCATAGGCATAGAATTCCGGACCACTGCTCTGGATTAACACAAGCATGGTCTAGATTACCCAGCCTCTAGTGTTTATTTCTTTCTCTTAGGCTTGCCATCAACTTTCCCTTCTCTTCTCTAGCCAGATGCTATGTTGTCTTTACCTGAGTTTTACACGTCACACTCCCTCAGAACCATATAATGGGTGTGTATAGCTTCAAATCCAACACTGTAATCTCCTCTGGGCCTGGTTTTTCACCTTTGTTGGTTTGATAAGTCCTTGAGGAGAGGTTCTGGATCTCTGACCAGTCCCATCACCATGCTCTATTCTGTCCCTGCTGAGAAATGTGGCATTGAGACCCTAGATAGTCTCATGATTCCTGCCCACTGGTGTTTATGCTCTGTCTGAGCACCTCACCTAGAGTGTGGGTGGGACCTGTGACTTGTTTCTAAACAACAGAATATGGTAAAAGGTTAGAGAATCTTGCAGATATAATTAAGGTCTCAAGCCAGTTGATTTTTAGCTAATTAAGAGGAATATTGTCAGGGGTGGGCCTAACTTTATTGAAAACCCGTAAGAAAGAGACTGTACACTCCCTAAGGGCAGGAGACTCTCCTTGCTGATTTGATGAAGTAAACAGCTGTTTGGAGATTCTATGTGATAAAGAACTGGGGGCAGTCTGCTTCCAGCCAACAGCCAGCAAAAACCTGGGCCCTCAGTGTTAGTCACAAGGACATAAATCCTGTCGACAGTCTGGCTGAGTTTGGAGGCAGATGCTCCCCCATTGGAGCCTCTAGATGAATACCTGGATTGCAGCCTTGTGAAATGATGAACAGAAGATTCAGCTAAACCATCTGCAGACTTCAGACCCACAGAAACTGTAATATTACCAATATTTGCTGTTTTAAGCCACTTATTATGCAGCAATAGAAAGCTATTTGAAGAAGCAAGGTGAAGGGAGAAAGAAAAGAAAATCATTTCATGGTAGCAATGCTATGAAACATCCCCAAACTTAATGATTTAAAATAGCAGTCTATCATTCCTTTTACTTCCTTTATTTGTGGGTTAACTAGGTGGTGGTTCTGCTCCCCATGGTGTCAGGTGGGGTCACTGAGGAAGTTGTGTTCATTTGTGAGCGTGCTGGGGCTGCCTTGGTTCTCTTCTCCAAGGGCTTTCTCTCCACGCTGTGTCTGACCCTCCAGGAGACCCTGTGAGTCTCCTTTCTTCAGTACAATAGCCTGGACTTGCTTACCATATGGCAGTCAGATTCCAAGAAAGAAAAGCAAAAGGAAGTGGGATGCACTTGTGTTTGTCATGTTTTAATGCTCAACCTTGAGAGCATATTCAAAAGCAGAGACACTACTTTGCCAACAAAGGTCTGTCTAGTCAAGGCTATGGTTTTTCCAGTGGTCATGTATGGATGTAAGAATTGGACTGTGAAGAAAGCTGAGCACCAAAGCTGAGTGCTTTTGAACTGTGGTGCTGGAAAAGACTCTTGTGAGTCCCTTGGACTGCAAGGAGATCCAACCAGTCCATTCTAAAGGAGATCAGTCCTGGGTGTTCATTGGAAGGACTGATGCTGAGGCTGAAACTCCAATACTTTGGCCACCTCATGTGAAGAGTTGACTCATTGGAAAAGACCCTGTTGCTGGGAGGGATTGGGGGCAGGAAAAGAAGGGGATGACAGAGGATGAGATGGCTGGATGGCATCACTGACTCAATGCACATGAGTTTGGGTGAACTTCTGGAGTTGGTGATAGACAGGGAGGCCTGGCATGCTGAGATTCATGGGGTCACAACGAGTCGGACACGACTAAGGGACTGAACTGAACTGAATGTTTCCTAACCAGGGTCTGTGCAAGGCAACTACTTAGTAAAACATAAGAGGATAAATTGGAAGAAGGAAGGCATTAATGGTGATTTAGCTTTAAGTCTATGAAGGCAACATCATGATCGCCTATGCAATGTGTCCCTTGCCAGTGTGTTATTTCTGGAAGCAGAAATGAGGAATCATTTATCCATTTATTGGATGCCATTTACTTTTAGATAATATCCATTGGTTAGTGGCTGAATGGCAGCTTTACACACTTGGAATAAAATATGAACTCTTCAGTATGAAAGGGACTCATTCCAGGATCTGCTCAAGAAATAAAGCTGCCTACATTTCTACATTTAAATTAGAAAAATGGCTATGCCTGCCATCTATGTAGTTGCTCTTCCAAATGAACTTTAAAAAAAGAAAAAGGTCATGGAATTATTAGTCATTACCTCCCATGATGCATAATACAGAGTGACAGGTAAGAAAATGGTAAGTTAGTGATTTGAAAAAGAGGTTGGCAAACTGGCCAACTGCCTGCTTTGGGAGGTTCTTGAGTTATTTAAATGGGAAAAAAATTAACTAAAAGAGAAGAATATTTCATAATTTGTGAAAATTATATTACATTAACATTTTATTATCTGTAAGCAAAGTATTGTTGTAAGAGTTATACCCATTTGATTACACATCATCTGTTGCTGAAAAGTTGAATAGCTGTGGTAGAGACCATCTGACCTCTAAAGTCTGAAATATTCATTATCTGGCCTTTTAAGAATATGTTTTCCAACCTTTGATCTGAAGGAATCTTTGAGGAAATTTAGACCAGTGAGTATATGGTTGAGAGTTATTGCAGTGCCTTTAGAAATATATGCATTGGCTGAATTCAACAGATGATGATAATGGTGAGTTCTTCCTGCCTTTCCATTGCTTTTGTTCTACTCGAATAAATAGGTGAACCACATGGTAGGAGAAAGTGAAAGTGAAGTTGCTCAATCGTGTCCGACTCTTTGCGATCCATGGACTGTAGCCCACCAAGCTCCTCCGTCCATGGGATTCTCCAGGCAATAATACTGGAGTGGGTTGCCATTTCCTTCTCCAGGGGATCTTCCTGACCCAGGGATGGAACCCAGGTCTCCCACATTGCAGGCAGAAATACACTCTCTCAGAAAACCTCCTACAGTGACACAGAACTTCAGATCCCAGTACTAACATCAAAGATTTCAAGGGAGGAAAGGAGATAGGAGAGTTGATGGCAAATACTTCTCTCTGTGCTGTAGGCATCTCTCCCCTAAATGTGATGCAGCCCTTTCTTTTCTGTCATGAGCTGTTTCTGTCCTTCCTTGCTCCTGACCTCTCCTTCAGTGTTGCCCAGGGCTGGGGCACAGTACACCGTGATCTGGTGGTTCAGAAGGAGAACCAGTGGCGGGTACAGAGCCTGGGACTGCACCCAGTGCCCAGAATGTCAGATCTTCATAAATGTGACATGTAACTGCCCCTCCAACCCCACTTTGGTTGTGACATGGTGCATGACAGGGTATCAATCTTTTGGGTCCCTAGAGCAACAAAGGAGACACCCTAGAGAGAATCAGATTCCCCTTTTACCAAGACCCAGGAAAGTAGAGACTCCCTGAATCCAAATGAAATGGAATTCATGGAATCCTTGACACTGTGGGATCAGAATGCACCCACTCTGATTTCACACCTCTTATTTTGCTCTGTGTTATTCTTCAGGGAGAAAGATTTGGCTGCAACTGTCACCGAGCAGACCATGTCTTAACTCACTTCTGCTGTAGGTAAAGTGTGAAACCCTGCCCGGGTGTGCAGTGCAGACCCTTCTGTACGTGTTAGGTGTCACCATGCCATCTGTCTTTCATGTGAGTCTGTGATGAGAAACAGGGTTGCTCAACTTACTTCCCAGGTCTCCATCAATAAGAGAATGTTTTAAACCAATTTCCTGTACTTAAATATATAAAACAAAATGAATTCTTATTGAATGCTCTCTGAATACTTCTTGTGCACTTAATTTTCACAGAAACCCCATAAGGTAGGTTCTGTTACTATCTTGTTTTCAAAACTGGGACAGCAAGAGGCTCCATAATTGATTCAGGATTCCATAACCAATCTGATGGAGCTGAAATGACAACCCAGCAGTTGAACACTCAGGCTAAGCCCTTAATCAAGATGCACAAAACTGGAAGGCAAAAGTACAACTAAATGTCCTCTCGTCAGAGAAAGAATTGTCCACGCTGAGGACTCTGTCTTCAGGGCAATGGGTTTGTCTCCTTGGCCTCCCATCTCCAAGTGTGGGAGAATCTGCAGTGTCAGAGCTTTGGGGGTCTCAGAGCCCACTGGGGCCCCAGGCAGAAAATAAGCACAGGGCCAGCTGTGCGGCCCCAGAAGAGGCTGTCTGGGTGTACTGCCTAAATGATGGTCTTCTTCTGAAAGCACAGGGCAACCTCAAATGTGAATGCTACTTCGGTTATGAGTGTCATGTGTTTTATTTTTCACTAGAACAAAAGTGGGGGTGGTAGCTATGAGGCCCCTTGAGAGACAGCCAGGACTCCGGGTCCTTTGAGGATGCCTGGTGGAGCTACAAGGAGGTACAGGTACAAGCAGCTTTAGGTTTGAGCTTTTGGTGAAGGGAGGCCCTTGATCATAAAATGATTTGGGACCTGGCTTTGGAAAACTTCTAAAAACTGTTGGAAATCCATATTCTTTGAGCTCGTGTCTGTCACCTGGAACTTTTAGGAGTTTTGCCCCAGACCTCCCTCCCTTGGCATAATTTGGGAGCTGATACCTCACAGATGGGTCCTAGTGGCCTTGGAGGAGCTGGAGGATTTAGCTGCCTCAATACCTCTGGGATGGTTTTGGAAAGCTTAGGAATCCCTCTCTCCTCTTTGGGGGGTGGGGATGCAGATGCCAATCTAGAGAGCAGAATTCCTGAGCTGAGTGAAGAGTGAGGACTTATCCCTTTAAGAATGCCAGCCCTGAAATAATCTTAAGTGATTTGGAAGGAAGATTTTGTTCTTTCTTTTTTCCTAAACTGCTTTGTTCCCTTTGCCTTTCAAATGATTTTACAAAGCCCCTCCCATCTGTTTTTGCCTTCCTTTGAGCCCATTAAGAGGAGCAGGGGTTTTCTTGAAACCACAGGCAACTGGGAAAGGAGTTAAATCCCACTGCTCTTAGAGGAGGGGTCTCAACAGACTCCTCCCACCCCACCTGCACTCTGGCTCTGTCATTCCTTATCCCATAGAACCAGCTTAAGGTGGGGGCTTAGGGTGGCAAAGGGCCATTTGAAAAGGAAGTAACAGGGAGTAGCCATATTTGAGGGGGGCAGCAGTTCATTTTTATTGAAGACCTTCTCTGTCCCAGGCCATTGGACCAGAGCCCAGAAGTATGGGGCTGACATGATAGCTCCAAGGAGATTTCGGAGAGCAAATAACAGTTACAGATAAAAAGTGAGAAGACCAGTAATTAGACATATTTTGAAGAGACAAACAAGGGCTAGAGACAAGAGTAATGGGGTGGCCAAGGGAGCCCTCTTTAAGCAGAGTGCACGTAGGGAAAGGAGCTGGGTGCGAAAGGGCAGAGGAACAGTAGTTTCAAATGCCCTGATGAGAAGTTGTGTATGTGTGTGAGGAGCTGGGTAAAGAGCAGCTGGCTGGAGCAGCTGGTGGGCTGGGCTGTGCCTAGGCGGTGCTGGTAGGACAGTCAGGGCCATTGTACTGTAAGGCTAGTGGGGAGTCATCGCAGGCTCCTGAGCAGAGGAGAGACATGCTCTGGTTGTCCTCAGAAGCTTCCTCTGGCTACTGTATGGGAGTCAGTCTATGAGGCATGGACATGGGCTGGCCATGCAGCTTGGGTACTGGCTCTCTTCACCATAAATAATGTGGGTGGATGTCCGTGAAGGTAGTCGGCTTTTTAAAATTCCTATGAAACTTCCCAGCTGCTCCTGTTTCTTACCGCTTTTTCACTTCAGGGCTTAGCTGGGTGGTTACATTTCTCCGTTCCCTCCCTGCCTCCCTCTCTGACTAAAGTCACATTTGGTCTGAACGTTTGGGTGAGTTTGCTGTATTTTCTCAAGGGTGATCAATCCTGCGGCTGTCTTGGGAAAATAGCAGGACCATTCATTTCTCGTGGTCAGTCAGTGGTATGACAGGGAGAGACATTTCTAGTCACCATGGTGAGAGCTCATGCAGGCCCTCCTCACTGCTGAAGGGAGAGTCGAAACGGTTCACTGTCTCCCAGTTTATTTTTAATTACTTCTGCTGGTACTAGACATCCTGCGACTCCTGCAAGAACATGATGAGACAAGTTAGGAACGAAGGCCAGTGATGCATGCCTGTGGCCAGCCATTGCAGGAGCGTTTCTTGTCAGGGACTCGGAACCGCTGTGTGGGCACTTCCCCTGCTGCTGCCAGAGCTGTGTCTCTCTGTGGGCTCTGGCGGGGACTGTGGCCTCCGCCCAGACACTACTGTCTTCAGAAGGCAGGTGGGCAGTCAGTGCACATTCCCAAGTAACCCCCACACCCTCCTGAAAATGGCTGTCCTGTAGCTACTCTTCAGGGAGTCCATCTCTGCTCCCCATGCTGAATGCAGAGTCAAACACTTCAGTTGGTTTTGTCATTTAATTTTTAACTCTGCCCTATGGGTCGGTCAGTCAGTCAGTTCAGTCACTCAGTCATGTCCGACTCTCTGCAACCCCATGAATTGTAGCACGCCAGGCCTCCTTGTCCATCACCAACTCCCGAAGTTCACTCAAACTCACGTCCATCGAGTCGGCGATGCCATCCAGCCGTCTCATCCTGGGTCATCCCTTTCTCCTCCTGCCCCCAATCCCTCCCAGTATCAGAGTCTTTTCCAATGAGTCAACTTTTTGCATGAGGTGGCCAAAAGTTTCAGCTTTAGCATCAGTCCTTGGGTAGACACACTTTATTTCCATCCTCATTCATAGGTGAGGGATCTCAGTCTCCGAGGGGTTAAGTCACTGGTCCCAGAGCCCACCACTCTAAAGCTGGAGATCTTGATTATCATCTACATCAAACTATTCACACCTGTACTTGAAAACTGAGGGTCAAGTGGGTGGGGGAACTTTAAAAAATGTTTCCTTGGTTCCATTCTCTTTAGGTCCAGCTCTAGGACTGGCATTTTGATAGATGGCTTCATAGATCCACCTCTGCTCTAAGAAGCTGGGCCCACTGAGAAATGCCACTTACCTGGTTTGTGTGCCCAGTGGATCAGGCAGGGTCCAATCAGGAATAGAAATCCACCAGTTATTTTAGCAAAGAGCATTTAACATTAACAATTAGTAAGCAGAAAGGGCAAACAGTTTAGGGTATCATGAAGTCCTACTCCCCTTTGGCTGGTGGGAGAGGAGAGGAGTGGGAAGGGGAAGAGAAGGTCATTATTAAAACTTAGAAACTTGGAAGAAAGGACTCAGAAGGCTGGGACCAGGCCTCTGAGGAGGGCACACTGGCTAGGAGATACTTGGGTCCTGGGGAAGCTTTGGCCAGGTTGAGCCCGTCTTGCCTGTTCATCAGCTCACCTGTGAACTGTTACCCCCTTTCCTTCATTTCCTTTATAGGCTGAGCCAGGGAGGGCTCTTGGCAACATCAAGAAGAGATGCTCTAGTGTGCTGGGATTAGGGGCAATGGGGCATGGTGGCCAGCATGCTTCTCCACCCGTTGCTCTCATACATGCATATAAATTACACTCAAACGACATTTCTTCTTAATCCTCAGGTAGATTGGTTTCACTGAAAGTAGGCATTCCAGAGCCTATTGTCTACACAGCAGCCAGACACTTTGGAAACTGGAGGCCGATTGTGCCAGTGAAGCTTCAGATGTCTGCTTGCTCCCCACTCTTTGCTAAGTTTAAGCCCAAGTGCCAGTAGAGTCCCTCAAAGCCTGGTTTGGTGGGTGCCCATTCATTGTGACCTCGGCTCCACTCTGTTCCTTCACACAGCCCGCTGCTCCCAGCCTTCGGATGTCAGCAGTTCCTGTGCCCTCAGCCTGGGGCCGTCTGTCCCCCGATTTCCACATTGTCTCACTCCTCACATTCATGATGTCCTTGCCTAGGCATACCTTTTCAATGAGAGCCACCCTGACTACTTGATTTAAAATTACCCATGGCCCTAAACTCCAGCAGTCTTAGTTACGGCTTTCCTTTCAGTGATAGGTTTTTCATCTTGTATTATATTAGATAAACATCACAAAGAAATGAAGTAACTGTGGGGATTGTTCCATCCATCAGAAGCAGAACTTGATCGCAATAACCCACCGGGAAGAATTCTCAATCCCAAACCTGAGCCTGAGCCTTGCACCTCCTGGTACTTTTTGCTTGTTTTATGTTGATAGGTCTTTATCCAGAGGAGCCCTTTGCATTTTTAGCTATTGATACAGAGAAATCACCTTTATGCCTCAGAAATGAAACTCCTTCTTCCAATAGATTCTTTGAAATCCAATATTCTCCATTGGCTGACCTTGCATTACCCCTTCAAACATCTGGGGATAAAACCTGAGATTCCCAGTGCCAAATGATTTTGGTCATTGACGTGTTATCCTTCCGATTGTTGTTTTAGTCACTAAGTCGTGTCCAGCTCTTTGCGATCATGTGGACGGTAGCCTCTGTCCATGGGATTTTCCAGGGAAGAATACTGCATTGGGTTGTCATTTCCTTCTCCAGGGCATCTTCCCAACCCAAGGATTGAACCTGTGTCTCCTGCATTGGCAGTTAGATTGTTTACCAACCACTGAGCCACCAGGGAGGCCCATCTGTCCAACTACCTTAATCATTTCTATAAAAAGTACAATGGGAGGAGATTTATAGGATTTAGTGAACATGCCCTGCACTTTAGAACCTTCTCTTGGTTCAGAGCCTCTGTAGGAGCCTTTCTGCTCCCTCCCAAGGTCTTCACATTAAAAGATTTGGTCCTATCTTCTTCACTCCTTGGAGATTCTCATCTACAAAACAGAACAGCTGATGATGGTGGCTGATAAGGGAGAGTTATATAAACTGCATGTTAACTATCTGGCAGGAAGTCTGCTGCCTGATGTGCCTTATTAGAAAGCCAAGAGGCCTAAGTGGAAATCGCACTGGAATGCCAACAGAACCGGAGATGTACAGGGAAGAATAGCTATGTGGCTTCGCAGCCTCCTGGGACCACATCCAGCCCTGGAATGGTGCCTTCTGATTTGAAGAGGGTTAACCTGGTTAGGAGCAGGGATCTGGAGCTAATTGGATCAGAGCCTGAATTTTTGGCACTCTCAATCCTTGTTCTGTGAATCTGATCCTCAGAACTCATGGCATTTAAGATTTGTATCATTTTAATTTTGCTTTCACATGATTTGTTTCTGTGCCTCAATGGGACAGAGACAAGAAGTGATGGTTTTTGAATTTTGAAGGAGACTTTTCCAGTTTATACTTCAAACGGAAGGATGTCTATATGAGCCAAAGAGATACTGAAATGTGTTTTTTCCTCCCAGAGAATAATTGTCTCAACTTTCCTGAAAGTACTGATCTTTTCCCTTCCTCTGGCTTGGAAATAGCCTGTTATGCACTCTTCTCATGAAAAACAACAACAAAAAAGTAGACTTTAAAGGGGAACTATCCCTTCAAAAAAAAAATCCAGTGAAAGTGAACTTGATCTAGGAATAAACATTTGGCCCCCTGACATCAGGAGAAAGAGGTGGAAATCTCTAAGCTTCTAGTTTATAAAATAGCTTTGTAGCTGTTATAGCTTGTTGTAGCTCTTTCCGAGTTTTTTGCAAGAACCATTAGAGCAAGCGGGTGACAATACCTTATGGCTCATGGAATAGAATGGGACAAACTTCTCCAGGAAGGCAGTACGAATGAGACAGGATCCCTGAAAAGATCTAAATGGGACCTGAGACATCAGAATGCAAAAGTGTTTGAGATGAGTCTTCCTGACCTTTCTCGAAGAGTGTCTGTCTGCTTTGTTGTGGCCATTGTCTTCACTGACTGAATTGAAAAACTTGTAGTTGCAGCCAGCCACTGTCTGTCTTCCCGTTGCCTCTGAGACCTGCTGGTTCATGGAGGGCAGGAGAGCTCTGTGAGCCCGAGTCCCGAGCTCCCACAGGGGTTGGCTTGTTGTTGGAACAGTGCAGGGTCTCCTGCCATCCTCAGCCTGGATGAGACTGAGGAGTGAATGAACTGATATAACCACCCCTCTCATCACCCAGCTGCTCCACATTCTCTGTGTGGTGACTCGCCTTCGAGGTCCTGGGACTTTGATCAACCTGTGGCAGAAGGTTTGTGTGAAACCGTCCTGGTTTCCTTTTTTTTACAAACACGAGTGGGATCTGGAATTGATCCCAGATAATACATCTGCCTCTTAATTTCACTTCAGAGGGGCAGGATGACAAGAAAGGCGATGAAGACAACTAAATGCATTTATGATTTATGCCCCCTGTGATAAATCAATGGATGATTTCTCCCCAAAATGTGGTCACTGCCTGGCTAACTCGTACCAGCTGACACATCTGTGAGATGCATAAGGTAATGGCGGCTGAGCCCCCTCCTTGCCATGTGCATGCCAGGCCTCGAACTCCGTGCCCTGAGGATGGGAAGGTGGACATGTGAGGGGGGGGTTGTCTACACACAGGAAGATGCTGCTTCGCTGCCACCTTTTTTGCTCTCTGCGTCTGTGTTTCCCTTTCTTGTGGCCCGAATGGTGCAGCTTTGTTCAGCCAGTCCTTGGTTCATCTCCAGCATTCCTTGCTATGCTTGCCTTTTTCTGTGATGAGTTAGATTTTTCCATTTCCTAAAGGTGATTTGATCAGGCCAGTTCTCACTAGAGTCCCTCAAAGCAAGTGGGGAGAGTGGAAAATCGCATTAACTCTTTCACTCACTCCAGCTGCCTGTGCTGAATCGCAGATGGCAAGGAGGTTCTGTGTCTAGGGCCAGCTGCAGGCTTTTGGAGGCAGCTCTGTGGCCTGCTCTCAGAGAAGGATGGCATGGGCCCATCTGGCCGGAAAAGGGCAGGGCCATAGTGGGCAGACTGCTATGCACAGGAGGCCAGTGGGGGCCCCCATGCCCGTGTCCGCCATCCCTTTCCTTTGTGCTTTCTTTGTATCCCAAAGGCCCTACCTTTCCTTTCTGGACTTGGAAAGTTGTATCTACATGTTCCAAAATAGACTGTCATTAGAAATTTTCAAAAGTCTATTGAACCATTTTTGGCTGCTTGGCAGTCACATAGCAGCTGGATGACTTACTTCCCCACCTTTTTTTTTTGTTTTAAAGCATCATCTGAAGCTAATTTATCCAGGAGTAACTTGGGCTTTGGGGGAAAACGTCACATTCGTTTTATAAGTTACCTGCAAATGAAATGAGAGGTTGTGCCTTTCATTTTCCTTTTGTTGAAAAATGTCTTTGTTACTCCATTTTTCCTTTTCTTGAGAAACACTCTGGGTTGCCATTTGAAGAGTTATGCAACATTATTTTCCTTACCTTGCTTTCTGGAAAAAAGTGCCAAAGTCATTTCCTGGGCCTAGACTGGGAGATGCAATCCCCTTTAGATGGGAAAAGGCAGATAAGAGGGTCCAGGAACTGACACTTTCCTGGAGACAGCAAGATCGCTGATGTCCCTTAGCAGAGTAGAAGCGCAGCATGGAGGGCTGGCTAGAGATGGAGGGGTTGGCTGTAGGCTGGGAAGTGTGAGGCTTCAGCTGGAGTCCCTGGTGCTGGGACCAGATCTCCCTGCTTCATACAGACAATGTATAGAAAGGGGAAAAAAGTAAGCCAGCTAGTACAGGTTGTTCATTTGATGTCTCTGCTGATACCTCATATTACTGTTGCCCCAGCCAGAAATAATATACCTGCAGCTGTGTTTCTGTGGGACAATGGGGACATCTAATAATATATCGGGATAATCTAAGCTGCTTTTTCTCCAGTGAGGCCCCAAGGGGAAGATATATACTCTACCTTTATGTTATCCAGTGATACTAATCAGAAACCATTGCTGTGGAAACAGCGTGTCCGGTTTGGTCCCTTTCTAATGGGAAATCATAAATTAAAACAGAGCTTGATAGATTCAGCTTAATGCCAAAGTGAAATCCTCACATATTTTGTTGGCTGTTACATAATTAGTTGACTTCTCAAAGGAGTTCTAATTATGCCTATGGAATAAGCACAAGATAATGAAATGCATTCATCTCTCTGGCAAGCCGTCTGTCGCTCAGTACTGAGCTCTTGAATCAGTCCTCTGGGGTTCTCCTAGCTCGACCAGTGAAGCTTTATTTACAGCCACAGAACTTGGAAGTGAAATACAAACTTATTTTATCACGTACTTCTTTTTTATTCCCTGTAAGAAAATCAGTTTTCCTTAGCTTTATATACTGCATAAATAGCCATGTGTAAAGTAGCTGTAGTAATCCCAAAACATTGATTCACCCTCTTCCCAGTGCCTTACTCTGGCTCATAATCCCACAAAAACTGCCAGAGACAGAGGGAAAAGGCCAAAGAGAATAAGTTATTTGACTCTGAATTTCATAATCTGTAATATTAATACTTAGTAAAAGAGTTGGAGAGATGGATGGATAGATAGATGGGTGTGTGAGTGGATGGTTGGATGAGATGGCAAATGTGTATTTGAGCAGATGGATGCATTTTTAATCAGGAAGGGATATAGATAGAAAAGAACTAACTCAGAAAAGTCTACTTTTGGATATATTATCGTGGATTTGATTGTTAGAGAAAATTAGGAGGAAAAAGAGGGACTTTATAATAATAAATTAGGTATAATTAAAAAACAGAGTGGGTCAATTAAACATAGAATACCTTGAATTTCTTTTTCATGGTGAGCCATCAGCATATGACTAAGAGGGAAAATACCCTAGTGTTCATTCTTTCTTCACACACAAGTGTTAAAAATAATATCTGAGCAAGTGCGGACAGCCTGAAGAGTTCAGGAGGCCAGGATCTGCACGCAGCAGTGCTTCTGGGTGTTTGGTCCCACATTCTGGGGATGGAGAACCATCAAGTCAGGATGAGGCTACGGCTCCACCATTTTCCAAAGAGGCATCCTTACTTAGCCTTTGCTGTTTTGAATTACAGTGACAAAATCTCAGTCACTATTTACCAAGATTTATTTCTCAGGTGTAGAATTGTACTCTGAGCTCACTCTTGGCATTTGCCTTGCATCAAAAGAAAATTCTTTGTCTTTTAGATTACAAACAAAATTATTCTGTTCTCTTCTGATATTACAAACATAAGTATCTTCTGAAAACCTGCCCAGATTGCTGCAGTGGTCATTTGAGCCACTTGACCCAAGTGAGGAGGACCCTGGAAGGGAACGTATGCAGTTGGTAAGGAACCTCTCCATTGTGTGCTTGCTGTTAATGTTCTTTTAAGCCTGCCATGGCCTGCACGACCCTGAAGGGGTCTGGCATCTTTCTCTTCCAGACTTCACTGCAAACCTGGCCTTTTTTGTGCCAAGACACCTCTCTTTCTTCCTAAGAAGGCGTTTGCAGATACTATTCCATCTCAGGAGATCCTCTTGTTCATTACTCAATAAAAGAGGTTTTAACATGTGTCCTAGTTTGTATTCTTTTGTCTTGCTTTTATGTAGGCAGTGTTTCTTTCCTTCTGAGCATTAATGTCTGTTTCTTACATTCTTATCAGTGGAACGGTCTTGCTGTTTGACTCCTTCATTAAACTCTATGTTCCACACGGTTCAGCAGGACCTCTTCATGGGCATGCTACTGGACTGGCAGTGGCTCAGGGCTTCTCATTCAGAATGGCTGTAATGCTCTACTATTACCACCTTGAAATCCTTTATGCTTTTCTGAACAAGGCTGCTCACAATTTAATTTTGTACTGGGCCCTGCAAATCATATGGAAGGTCCTGGGTTGGAGCCATGCGTTTGTATCAGATTTCCAGCATGTGGTATATGCTCAACACATATTTTGTAGAGGAATGTTTCAGTGACAAAAGATGGTCTCCTCTCATTAGTGTGTGCAGTATAAAATGCCTAATACCTAATATCAAGTCAGGATGCTATATATTTCCTTGGCAGCTCACTACTTAATCTTATTTTCATAAAGTTTGTCAAATGCAACAAAATTGCATTTAAAAGACAGACATATTATGATCTAAGAAAAAATTGATTATATAAAGGGAAGTATAAAAACGTGCTGGTCTGTTGTTAATTTTTTGTTGTATATTTGAATTTAGAAGGTGATGTTTAGAGAGCCAAAATACTAGTTGTCTTGCAATGAGTGCTGTAATAAGCTGGGACAAACACTGCATTGAAGAAAACATCCCTCAAACGATAGAGAACGTTTGTTTAAACAGTGACTGGGGTTACTGTGTGGTAAATATGCAAGGTCAAGGAAATCCTTGAAATAATAATAATAAAAAAGCCCAGTTTGATCTTTGCATCACACAATTGGGGAGATCTTGCTCTCCCATATAGCAAGCTTGGCCAAATATCTGCTGAGGAGTTCATGGAGAAATGGCAGGCATCCCCGTTTCATACAGTGTGCCCATAAGTTTTCTGTCACTTGTCTGAGTTGGACACGTTTTTTCCATTCTCCCTTGCCCACCCCATAGGTGACTGCCGCAGATTGCAGATTTGGCAGGATCTTCCAGGCTGTGCGGGCACAAGCTGTTAATAAATTAGGTGCACAGAAGTGTGATGGCAAGGCGTTTCCTCCTGGAGTTCACAGGCCTTCCAGAACATTTATGTCTCATTACAGCCGGTACAGCAGTTTATGCCCTAATAAATCAGAGAAGCTTTGCGGAGATGGGCTGGACCATAATGAATCTTTCTGTTGGCATTTTCCCTTTACAGAAGCAAATCATGGAGCAAAACCGCCCCATCTGGCCACTCAGTAAGAGAGAACTCACAGCGGGAGCTCTTTGCTCAAGCATGACAAAGGTCACTGCAGGTAGCAAGAGCAAGGGGTGACTGTGAGTGACAAGGTGGAATAAAGCCATTTATGAACCTTTATCACTGTGATTATAGGCATTAACTGGACTGTCAGGGTCCTGTTCTCCCTTCTTGTGATGGGCTCTGGGTCTTCACTGATTTTTTCACACTGAATTTCCAGACCTGTTGGATGTTTTGAAGCAGTACAAGTAGACACGCACCGCCAGCCAGCATGGTGTGTGGGCCCATTCACTTTGACTTACATCCTGTTATCTTAATAGGGTGGCCTTTCAAGTAACTGGAAATGGTTGCCCAGCAGAGTAAGGGGAGATCACCGTCTCTCTCTGCCTTCCCTCGCCAGTGCAAGAAGATGTGTGATGAAAGCCAAGTAAATATGAAAATTATTATTAATTATGTGGTTAGGAAATCACCTTGTTTCTAGTGGAGGTTTACTAGATGTATTACGAAAAAACAGAGAGGGAGGTATGATGGCAGGCATCCCCCTTTTATAAATTAAAACAGTGCCTAGAAATAAGTGAGGAATTTGTTTTTGATCATTTGTGCATTTTCACAAGAGAACCCAATCCTCCATTTTGGAAGAAAGCATCTATCATTCATTCATCTATCCTTCATTTCCTTTGTTCCTGTTAACTGGAATTTCTTTTTATTTGAAGGAAAATTTACCTTTTATTTTTCCACCCTAGCTGGTCTCAGTGGCTGCCCTTTGCAGGGATGTGGAGGTGCTTTGGGTGTGCCTGAGCTTTTTGCCTGCGTTTACTGAGAGGCTTCTGGAAGCCCCTGGGGAAGGGAATATATCCGGCTATTTCTATTCCACAAAGACTTGCTTGGTGCCTCTTAAGTAATCACTTTGCTGCTGGGAAGGCAGAGGAGAAGCAAGTAAGGGAGTGCGCGATTTATCAAAAGTGACAAGGGGAGCAGAGCTCCTCCATCCGCCTGAGCGCCCTTCATATCTACGTAACACCTCCTTCCAGAGTTTTCCCCAGCAGATGGTCAGGTGGGGTTCACCGACTCTGCATGGAAATACAGCTGCAAGGGGCAGGCACAGGGAATATTTTGGGTTATCTCCCAGCAGAATTACACAACGGTGCATGGAGGGAGGAGGAAGAGACAAGGAGGCAAAGTCACTTCCTAGCTAAAGAGGCCTTGAAAATGTGGACTTGGTGCCAAGGGCGGCTTGCAGTTCGGGAGGTTGCCAATGCCCAGTACCCCAAGACTCGGGGAGAGAGTCAAATCCTTGAGGAGTCAGTAACTGACTACAAGTGAGTCTGCCCATCTGCTGTGCTGTAATGGGAAAGTTTACTTCACTTCAGTGAGACTTGGTGGGGTCACAGAAGGACATGAATGCATTGACTGAGGTGATTGGGCTCTGCTGAGGGCAAAAAGAGACTCCCTTCAGAGGGAATCTCCAGGTAAGTGGGAAGTTCTCTCATTGTCCTGCTTTATAAAGATCCCAGAAGCAAATGAGGCACCTGCTCTGTCTGTGACTTGGCGCTAGGGCTCCTGAGTCTGCATTAGGAGATCCCATTTAGAACAGGATTTTGAACACACGTGACTGCTTTTTTTCTTCATAAAGGTTTCCACTTGAAACGACTGAGCCACAGCAGGTAATCAGCACCTTTGCTCTTGGAACAAGTGGCACTTTTATTGGTTGGTTTCTTGACCACTTGGTAGTTCTTAATAAGGAAGCCTACAGAGAGAAGGGTGAATGCTGTGTGTCCCTGGGGATGAGGCTAAGCTGAGAAAACACCCAGCGGGTCTCGGTTCAGTGCCCCACCCCCACTGCCGTCTTCTAACCCTACCATGCAAGTTCTAACCCCACAAAGGGCTTTTTCTTCCCCTGAGGTCCTGGGCAGATACCAAAACTTGCTCATATATCACATTTCCAGTCTCTAAAATGCACTGCTATGGACTCTGGCCTCACCTTAGAATACAAATGAAGGATACAAAGGGTTTGTTGGGAATAGTCTGTGCTATCCCAGACCTGAGCACGTTGGTTTTGTAACTCAGCATCACATATATGGCTTGGACGGGACTGTGGATGTGTCCTGGAGATGACAGCTTGGTATAGCCAATATGCCAGCTAAGCCACTTGGAAACTGGGTGATTTTGTGCAAATGCATAGGCATCTGTGCATTGGTCTCCTGTGTGTGAATAAGGACGGCTGTGTTAACTCTCCCAGCATTATGGAGAGCTTAAAGCAGATGATGCACGGAAAGCCATGGCACGGTGGCTTGCGCAGAGTGACTGCTCAGTAGATGACAGCTGTGTTGACAAGGACAGGATCAACGCTGCTGCTTTGGAAAACTGGAGTCCAAAGACCTGGAAGCTAGCTTAGAGGTGACAGATAATTTTACCTTCAGATGCCATCTTCTGTTGTGTTGAGCAAGATTCCAGCACTGTGTATGGGTTCAGTGAGAGAACACTGAAGTCAGGGGTATATGCTTAATGAGAGAGAGAATCAAGGCTGATGGTGTTATCACTGATGTTTCACTGCTGCCTTAAATAGCTGTGTAATATAGGAATAAATTGGAGAAGGCAATGGCACCCCACTCCAGTACTCTTGCCTGGAAAATCCCATGGGTGGAGGAGCCTGGTGGGCTGCAGTCCATGGGGTCGCTAAGAGTTGGACACAACTGAGCGACTTCACTTTCACTTTTCACTTTCATGCATTGGAGAAGGAAA
This sequence comes from Madoqua kirkii, assembly GCA_006408675.1. Classification (NCBI taxonomy): domain Eukaryota; kingdom Metazoa; phylum Chordata; class Mammalia; order Artiodactyla; family Bovidae; genus Madoqua; species Madoqua kirkii. The sequence goes on along the minus strand of SJYC01092486.1, from coordinate 17,246 downwards.
TGGCAACCCACTCCAGTGTTCTTGCCTGGAGAATCCCAGGGATGGGGGAGCCTAGTGGGCTGCCGTCTGTGGGGTTGCACAAAGTTGGATACGACTAAAGTGACTTAGCAGTAGCAATAGGAATAAATTACCTCTTTTGGGCTTATTTTTTTAACCTATAACATGAGAAGGTTAGGCCAGATCAGTTTTCTTGAAAGTATTCAGATAATTTAATGATTACTTTTCCCCACCATGAACTTTTCACCTTCACTGAAATGCAAGTCCTTCTGAAGAAACACATTTAAATGATGACTCTTCCTGGCTTGAAACAACTTTGAAAAATACCAAAGGTAATATTTGGTAAAGCCTTAATCCTTAACGTTGATAAACTCTTCATTCAGAATCTCACTGTAGTTGGAAATCATTCTGATGGATTTGGCTCACTCTTCAGCTCAGTCACTTCTCAGTATTTGACATTCCTATCTGGAGTGGTCTGCTCTGAGGACCTGTCTACAGATTGACATTGCATTTTCTTCTCTCCACTTTATACTCCATTTGCCGGCTCAACCTGTCTAGGCTGCCCAAGAGGCAAAGAAAAGCCCCAGTCTGTCTTTACACTCGCCAGGCCAGCATCTGTGTCTTCGGGATAGGCGAGGGATGGCAAGAAAGTGGCCATGATAATGCTGGAAACCTGAAGTTTTGTGTTGATTTCTCATCAATCAATAATTTGCACTTTCATGTTATCCCTAAACGTTGTTGAAAACAATTTTTTGGTAGCAATAATCCCATGCAGTGACTGTGGATAATTGGTCTCTTTTAGTAAGCAAAACCTTAGAATGTGCTTGGGACATAGATATGGCCGCTGGTGTTCCTTTATTCTGCTGCGTTATTTCCCCAGAGTGAATAAGAAGAGAAGGGAATGTTAGAGGAGAAGAGGGAAAATGTTAGAGGTATGGAGGTTTGAGGAAAGAAACGGGGGCAACTGTTGCCTCTGGAAAGTTGGACGAATAATTGACCAAGAGTAAAGTGGAAGGATGCCATCAAAGGATAGGATTCCATGTGAGGTATTTAGTGACTGAATTAAAGTGAGACCGTCAACACAGCTGTGTATTTTTCTGCAGGTGTATTTAGCTGCTTGCTTAGCCACACAGAAGAGGTAGAAACTTGGATGTAATCAGGGTTGAGGCGCCAGCTGGATGGAAAGAGAGTTAATGTAATTGAGGGTGGATTCAAAGGAAATGAGCTTTGGAATCTCAGGTGGGTAAGGAAGGAAGTGAGGGCAAGAGACAGATGATAGACAGTGGAGGATCAGCTATTTTGAGGTCCCAGTGGAGGGAGATGAGCTGGTGATCTGATAGTTGAATACGTAAAATTGAGATTTTGGAGGTAACTTGGTATTGGCAATGATAAAGTATGGATAGTGGCAATGATTTTGATCAGGCTGGACCATTCCTGTGCCCTCTTGTTGATGCCATCTCCTGACCTCCTCATCACTCTTGAATACTTTAGCCTTGGGGTCACTGCCTCCTTCTTGCCATTTTGTTGTCATTCTTGGTGACATTGACATCGACACAGCTGTATCATCTGGTTTCTGAATTCCTTAACACCATCTCTCCCAAAGATGGTCTCCTCTTTCCACTTGCAACACCTACTCCCATACTTAACATCCTAGACTTTGACCCATTTTTTCCTTCTTCCATAGAACCACTTTAAAGAAACTGTGCTCCTTACACATTTTAGAGCTGATTGAAGGAAGAGTAAATTGGGGGTTGGAATGGATGCATTGGTTTCATTGCCAACTTGTGCCTAAGTCTTGGTGTGACCTTGATAGATGCTGACTCTATACCTAGGCATTGTAGGGTTGCTCTGAACCTCTTGCAACAGGATGTATGTTGTAGGGTGGTGAACAGGAGTATGTGTGCTGGGCCCTATATGCTGGACTGTTTGCAGAACAGAGTTCAGGTAGATGAGCCAGGTGGAAGTGGAAATCTGGGAAAATGACCTTTTGCTTCATCTCAGTGTCTAGGTCACTGGGATCCATGGGCTGGCAGGAATTCCAGTGAGCAGAGACCCCACTCATTTTCTCCAAGGAGTACTCCTGACATTCTGTTAACCAAAGAAGGTCAGAGGAGCGCTGCCAGCTGTCTGCCAAAAAGAGGGCAGAGTGAATTAATTAAAACTAAAAATAAACCTTGACTGGAATTGCTCTTGTAGGTGGAGGGAAGATAGATTGGCCAGAGCTAAGAATTTTGAGGCCATCTCCCTTGCATTTAACTGTGACCCTTAAAATGACCCTGAAAATGAGAAATGGCTTTTGGCATTAGGTTGGTAATGTCCATACTGCGTTAGTTCTGGTTCAGCACATTTAGGGAGTTATGGAATTGTTTTTGCTTTCTAAATTCAAATGATGTGTGATCTTTAAGGTAGAAAAGAGTTGACACATACATATGCAGGCCTTGAACACAGCCCCCTGGTTAAATAAATATGTTTTCAAGAACAAAACTTTTCTGATCTACTTTGGGTGAATATGAACAAATATAAAACTTGGTTTTTCTTTCTGTAAATATATAACTTTACATGCTAAACTTAAAACTGTTGAAATGTTGGATGCTCTTGAATGAAAAATAGTAAAAGTATTTGGTTATCATGAGCTTTATAGTCACTTGCTAAAAAGTAAACTCAGCTGGCTTATTTTATACAAGGGAACTTACTTTTAGTAGTTCTGCAAAAGGAGAAAGTAAAAAAGAAAGGTAGACCTGAGCATATATGATATCTTCCAAGTTTTCCCTTTTTTATCAAGGCCAAGAGCTGTAAATGGCAAGATTGATTTGACATTTGAACTAAGAAAAATTTAGCTCTCATCACCTGAGCTTACAAACCGTGATCGTCAATAAAAAGAATTGGCCTCTATTTCAAGACAAATGGATGTAAATTCACTCCAAATGAGTATCAAGGTTTAACATAATTTCACAAGTGATGTGTTATTAATTATGGATTGTATAGTGTGACTAGATGAAATTCAATTAATGGTTGAAACAATTACAGTAATGGTATTTGAAGAATTGTCTTTTGTAGCCAAAGTTTTTTTTTTTTTTTTTTTACTCTTCTATCCCAGGAATATGTTAAAAATCATGTTTCATTATTATGAAATACTGTAGCTTTTATCCTAGTCAATTCATTATTTGGGAGGGGGAAAAGTCAAGTCTCTGATCCAAAGTGAATATTGGAATTGTGTTACAGTGTCCACCACTACAGTGGAAGAGTTGAATTGATTAAGCCTTGGAACAGAGGGAGAAGAGAGAGGAATTTCAGTCTTTTTAATAAAAATAGATGTTTATCAGAGATAGAATAAGGATAATAGGCCACAGTATTTGGAAGTGAAAGTTCAGTTACCTTTAGAATCTTCAGTGATAAATTTGTGATGAGAGAAGGAATTGAAGCAAGATGTAAAAATTTCAGTTTTTCAGAAAAAAAAGATGATTTTTTAAAAAGAGTAGGTGTAGGTAGATCTAGATGGGCCTGGGTTTTGAAGACTTTTATTTAATATGATTATCTGAACCTGAGGGATCTGAGGAAAAGTCTCAGGGCTTAGGTCATTGAGGGGAGGGGTCCAAGGGGGCCCTAGGACAGTAGGTTTGCCTCCTATTTTAGATGGGCCCGTCTGATTTAGCTAGAGATGTCCAAGAGTGAAACCTTCCCTGGTGACTCAGACCGCAGAGCATCTGCCTGCCTATGCAGGAGATCTAGGTTCGATCCCTGGGTCAGGATGATCCCCTGGAGAAGAGAAGGGCTACCTATTCCAGTGTTCTTGCCTGGAGAATTCCATAGACAGAGGAGCCTGGTGGGCTATAGTCCATGGGGTCGCAAAGGGTCAGACACGACTGAGCAACTGTCAGTCCACTTCTAAGAGTAGAGTGGTCTGACCATAGCAGAAGTTAAAGTGCCTTCTCCAAGATTCAGTGACTCTGTGATTTCAAGTTGCTGTCTGTGAAAAAAAAAAAAAAAAGGCAGCAAGAAGGGAGACTACCATTGAAGAATTCAAGAGGGAGAGCTTTTAATAAGAGAGGAGGGACAAAGAGGAAATCCCAGAACTCAGTAATACATGAGGGAAAGGAACAAAATTAAGAGTAGATGAACAAGTTAATTAACTGCACAGAGATTTCCCCATTTGGGAAAATTTGCTTTTTCTTCACATTTAAAAATATAAATGATAATGTTCCAGGGAACTGAAGACAAAGACACTGACATCACGATCAGATGGGGAAAACATATAGTGGAGGCTTAAGTAAGGGACTGTGCTGGAATCCTGAGGAAACTGGCTCTTAAACATAAGAATTCAGAGTTGGCTTCTGAGGGAGAGGGAGAGGGTGGCATGATTTGGGAGAATGGCACTGAAACATGTATACTATCATATAAGAAATGAAGCTCCAGTCTATGTTCAATGCAGGATACAAGGATGCTTGGGGCTGGTGTACGGGATGATCCGGGGAGATGGTGTGGGGTGGGAGGTGGGAGGGGGCTTCGGCATTGGGAGATCGTGTACACCTATGGCTGATTCATGTCAATGTATGGCAAAACCATTACAGTATTGTAAAATAGAATAAAATTTTAAATTAATTTTAAAAAGAAGGATTCAGAGTTCAAGTATAAGTCTCTTCGTAGTGGACAGTGGCATGAGTCAGGATGAAGGGCGCTTGTATTGAATACTAACAGCTGAGAAGACGGGTTAAAGTGCTCAAGACTTACCTGCCGGTTATGCTGTAGAGAATATACCCGAGCTCCAGTAGGGACCAAGTCTCTCTCGTCTCTGGGATGCCCTCCACTTGAGCCCCTTAGGTCCTTTTCTTAGCATCCTTATTGTTGTTTTAGTTGCTAAAACATTTAGTCATCCAGCTCATTTGTGACCCCTTAGACTATAGCCAACCACACTCCTCTGTCCATGAGATTTCCCAGGCAAGAATACTGGAGTGGGCTGCCATTTACTTCTCCATTTAGCCTCCCTAATGTTCTCTTAAACTCCACAGTGAAAGCAGAGGGCTTTGGGGACCCTTTGACTCCTGTGGGTATAAATACTGCTAAACAATCAGACCTGTAAGATGCCAGAACTGGCCAGCTTTCAGCACGTTTAGGGGTATTGTTACACTCAGAGGCTTATCTCTTTCTCTGTCTTCTTAAAGTGCACTCTTCTTATCCTGCCTTAGATAGATAGCCAAGGAGAGAGGCCGAGGAAATAGGAAGTTCAACGACTGTTGAGTCAGAGACTGAGGACTCCAAATATGGGATGAGGAGGTGCTTTACATGAATCAGTCCCAAGGGAATTGGAGTAGCAAAGAGTTTTAGCCATGATCAAATCCCTTTGGTTTCTTAAAATGCAGTGTACCTCCAAATATTTGTTCAATGCCGTACCCTCTGCCTAGGATGATCCCCAATCTCTCTCTCAAATTCCTATTCATCCTACAAATTATCACCGAGAAAACTCTTGGTGCTGGCAATTGCTAATTTAAGAACTGGATTCAGAAGTCACGTAGACCATTCCTTGAAAGTGTGTTTCATAGTGGGTTCAAGGTCAGCAAAATAATAGACATGCTCAGCATTGAGAAGATCAGTTGGACTCAAAGGAGAAACCATTTCTCATTTTTAAATAATATGGCAACTCTAATCTAAATACTTCCTGTAGTGAGTAAAATGACCTTTTGGGCAATTGCCAGATTTGAAAATTATTAATTTTTACAGTGCCCCGGGGAAATAATTGCTTGTCAGTCTGACCCAATTAAATTTTTGGCCTCTTTACATAGGGATAGTCTTAATTTAAATTTTGAAACTTTTAAACTGCAGAATCAAAATTTTTATTGCCTCTCTGACCCTGAATCAGTGTGATAGATATGAGTGAAAATTTTTATTGATGTTAATTTAAATTCTAAAACTTATATTTTATGAACACTGATACCAGTGTAGAGAGATATTTTAGTCCTTCATCTTTCATATGGGAACAAAAGATACTTTTATTATGCAAATTGCTTTTGTAAGAGTAGGTTGTAGGTTGCCTGAATGGGGGAGGCTAGAATTGTAAAATATCCTCTAAATTCATTTAGAGACTACAAAATTGTTTACCAGAAAAAAAAATCAGTTTTATCACTGGATCAAATGTATAGATATCTTTCATAAAGATATGCCTGCACATAATTGTGGAAAAGGAGAAGCTGATAATCTTACATAGCTCAACAACGATTCTTTTCATTTTAAGGTTTTGTTCTGTTGGCTGCACAGATGTTTTTAATTTTTTGGGTGTGTTTATATGTTTGCAAGTTTCTGAGGCTGTGCTGATGAATGGAGTTCTTATTGAATTTATATGTAGCTTTCAGATAGTAAAAATGTGCTTAAGCTTCTTCATCTTGCCCTCTACCCCCAATCTGGGTCTTATCTGAGGAAACTTATTCTACTCTCTTAGTATCCTTCGCATTTCCCTGATCTGTGCCTCTATATGCTACTATAATTAAAATATTTGAAAAGGGAAAAATGACATTTAGGAATTTAGTGGCAGGACCACAAGACACTGGATTTATTCTTGATGGTTTTCCTGTTGATCCTCAGTGTGCATCTTATTATGCCATCCTCTACAGAAAAAAATACATTCACTTACAAATTACAGTCAGGACCTTTGAATGCTTGGGAATTATAGGGAAGTTATAAGCATTTTATTAAATCTTAAAAATGGAATTATATTTAAAAAATGAAATTATAATCTACAGGATGTAGAGATGAGGGAGCCCTTCCTCTGGGTCAATTACTCTCCCAATGTGTAGTGAGCACTCCCTCCCTGTCCAAAAGCTGTGCTGGCCACGAGGGACATAGGGCAACAGCCCAGAGGAAGTGTAGGTGCCTTGGTCCTCCGAGTGGGAGAGCTTTGCTGTCAAGAGAGAGAACGTATCTCTTCTGTTTCTTTGATTATTACCTAATGGCTCCCCGCCCCCGACAGACCTTACAGCTATGTGAAGTTCTTATTTGTGAAATTTACCCTTTGTGTTCTAGTTCATAAAACTCTAGGGACCTAGAAATTAAGTGACTTGTCCAAGGTTATAGCACTAATGTATGGGGATTCTGGATTTAATTGCCGTGACTGCAAAGTGTGACATTCTGCTGTGTGCACTGCCTCCTTTTTGGGTCTTGTTTGTACAACAAAACAGAACAAGAACAGCACACACACACCCCAAACCCTAATCATAAAATAATGGAAAAGAAGCTTGTTTCATACAATATAAGATATAAGATAGTGGAGAAGCATAATTATGTGTGTGGACCAAAAGCTCTTCTATGTTTTATATTGTTAGACCATTGAGAATGCAGTCAATAAGGAATAGGATTAAACCATTTGAAGTTAAAAAAACAAATGCTGTTAATGCACTCAGAATGGACTTTAAATATGCCCTTTTTTATAACTGTGCCTGGAAACCTGAGAAGGTAGATGTGTCTTCTTCTCACAAGACTGTCAGTTGTTATTCCAAAGCAGCAGGATTAGGGAGGAGCCAGAGGTGACCAGCTGACTAGTCTCTGCTTGGGGAGACCAAGTTGATACTAAATGCATACTTACTGCCTCAAGGCCCACCACCTTCTGCACAGCTGGGTCAGCCCTGGTGACATCTTTGAAGCTGAGCTATTAAGATTAGCATCTAAGCTGAATAAGTTTATGTCAAGGCAGTGCTATGAAAATATAAAAAGCGAAAATTGAATCCTAGTTATCTTGCAAAGGCAACTAGATAAAGGTTCTTATAAACAAACCAATATAGATTGTATCCTCTTCCTTTGCACTCTCTCTAGAAAGTTTTCCTCTGACATGAATAAAAAAGAAGAACTAGAATTTCATTTCGGAAATGAACCACTCAGCATCAGATTTCTCCATGCATTTCCTGATGCCACTCACCTACTCCTGCCTAAATTTGCTGGATGATAACTTGTGTGAAATGTGGACTCCTTACAAAGAGGAGTTCTAAGCCCTCTGTTCCCCAGGGGAAGGGCTCTTGGAAAGAGCTTCACTGTGTCAGCTAGCTTGCTAGGTCCCAAAATAAAAAGCACAGAAACAAACACACAAACCAAAACCTTCCATGTGAACATGGATGTGCACGTGCTGAGTCACTTCAGTCGTGTCCAACTCTTTGCGACCCCATGGGCTGTAGCCTGCCAAGCTCCTCTGTCCATGGGATTCTCCAGGCAAGGATACTGGAGTGGGTTGCCATGCCCTCCTCCATGGGATGTTCCTGACCCGGGGACTGAGCCCACATCTCTTATGTCTCCTGCATCGTCAGGCAGGTTCTTCACTACTGGGGCCACCTGGACTTCCGTGGTGGCTCAGCTGGTAAAGAATCCCCCTGCAATGTGGGAGACCTGGGTTTGATCCCTGGGTTGTGAAAATCCCCTGGAGAAGGAAATGGCTACCCTCTCCATTATTCTGGTCTGGAAAATTCCATGGACTGCTTTCTAGCAACTATACAGTACAGTAATTAGGAGATGAATTCTAGAGAAAGAACACCAGGGTTCAAATCCTGCCATTGCTGTTGACTAGAAAATTAGTTTAAGCTCTGTTTTCTCCTCTGGGAAGATAATATAATGCTTATAAAATGCTTAGCATGGTGGCTGACTCATTATAACTACCTAATAATTGTTGGCGGTTAGCTGTGCCTATAGACAATTTCAGAATGACTTCTTGTTTGTCAGTGCCACCCTTTGGATCATTTTGTGTCTTGTGGGATTTTTTCAGTTGCTTTCACCTGATTATTTCCTCTACCTCCTCAGGTGAAATCACCACATTCTCTTCTCTACTTTCATGCTACAATTATCATCTTACTTGGTGGATATCCTTATAGTCTTGGGATGCTAGAGGAAAAGGTGAGCCCTCTTGTCCCTCTGCCCCAAGTAGTAATCAGCAGGTACTTGCTTAATTACCTGGCAGTTACAGAAGCACTTCTTACTAAGGTGTGAAGTGTTCTGTTTCTCATAGCAGGGCTGTATTACTTCAAATCAGGAAATAGAGCTGTCTCCCTATCTAGCTAGACCAGGGTTTGCCAAAATACAACCCATGAGCCAAATGTGGACTGCCATCTGTTCTTGTAAATAAAATTTTATTGGAACACCACCATGCTCGTTCATTTATACATTGTCCATGATTGCTTTTTCACAAAGTGGCTCAGTTAAGTAGCTGAGATAGAGACTATATGGCCCCTAGGCCCAAGATATTTACAGAGAAAGTTTGTTGACTTCAGGCTAACACTTCCTTAGTACCCTAACACTTGCTGCCATTAAACTGCAGGTGGTTCAGACCTGGTACTTGAGACATACACACAGAGATATAAAGTTGTCTGCCAATGTCAAAATTCATAGTCAAGTGTTAAAGTAATTGAATCTACAGACCAGCAGGGGATAAAAGAAAGTTTCCATTACTGGGTTTAGGTTTAAATGTCTTCCTAGTTTACATTGTATTGGTTTTCAGACACACTCAAAGTTAAGCTTAGTATTTGGCTGCAGTTCCCAAAATGGGTGCCATGGCATCTCAGGACGTGGCGCGTAATCTCAGGAGCTCTGCTGGATATTTTAAATTCCAGAGAAAGCACAGTGACAGTCAACACTGACGCTTCTTGAGTGATCAGCTTCAGTGCATCATGCTACTTTCCTTTCACTGATGTCATACCTTTGTGAGGATGGGTTTTTGGCAGTTATTGTGCCTGAAAAAGCAAATACATGGTATTTCCACATGGTATGTTCACATGTGAAAATCAAGGAAACGGAAGTGTTACTACCTAGTCTGATTTCAAGACTTGCAAACTTGTGCCTGGTTCTTCAGAAGTAAATATACAGCTGAAGAGTGATATGAAATATTATTTTCCCAATGTCTATTAAGTTGTTGGGATATAACTACTTAATAAATGAAAATAGTAGAATTTTATTTTTCTTTTGACCTGAGCTCATTGTGAATTGAGAAGATTTTGGCATCTCTGATCTATAGTCTTTATGAATATTAGGAAGAAACATTCAATATATTCTGATATTCAAGTGTGACTTTTCTGGGAGAAAACAACTTCCAAAATTTTTCTTTTTAGGAAATCAGAACTGTGGTAGATAGAAGGGAAAACAGGAAATGAATCAACTTAAAATTAGCTGGTTAATATATCCAAAAATTTTGGAAAGGATTAACTAAACCGAAAGGAATCACTTGGATTCATCAGTAAATAGTAACTTAATGCTTATTGTATGTGGAGACATGGCACTGAGCAGAAAAGCATGTATTTGCAGGAGTCACTGTGGGAATCATCTTCAGAAAGCAACTTGACTTTCTAGGCGCCATGAGTCTCCTATATCCCATCTGTTGTGCTGTGCTAAGTTGCTTTAGTTGTGTCTGACTCTTTGTGACCCCGGGGACTGTAGCCCACCAGACTGTTCTGTGGGTTGCCATTTCCTTCTTCAGGGGATCTTCCTGATGCAGGGGTGAAACCCACTTCTCTCCCACATTGTAGGTGGATTCTTTACCACTAGTGCTTCCTGGGAAGCCCTATACCCCGTGTGCGTGTGTGTGTTAGTTGCTCAGTCGTGTCCGACTCTTTGCGACCCCATGGACTGTAGCCCACCAAGCTCCTCTGTCCGTGGAATTCTCCGGGCAGGAATACTAGAATGGGTTGCCATTCTCTTCTCTAGAGAATCTTCTTGACCCAGGGATCAAACCCGGCATCACACTTTGCAGGCAGATTCTTTACCTTCTGAGCCACCGTCGAAGCCCCTACACCCCATACTCAGCTGAATTTGATTTTCAAGGAGATACTTGGAGCAGTACTTTACAAGCTGCTCCTCCACACTGGCGGAGCACCTAGAAGGCGTTCAAAGTCATACGGGTGTTGCTGCTGCTAAGTGGCCTCAGTCGTGTCGGACTCTGTGCGACCCCATAGACGGCAGCCCACCAGCCTCTGCCGTCCCTGGGATTCTCAAGGCAAGAACACTGCAGTGCATTGCCATTCCTTTCTCCAGTGCATGAAAGTGAAAAGGGAAAGGGAAGTTGCTCGGTCTTGTCTGACTTTTCGTGATCCCATGGACTGCAGCCTACCGGGATCCTCCACAGATGGGATTTTCCAGGCAAGAGTACTGGAATGAGTTGCCAATGCCTTCTCCCATACTGGTGTTAGATACACGTAACCACTAGAAAACCTCTACTGAGAATGATTCTTCTGCCTATAGGCACCCTTTGTCTCTCTACCCTGTCTGCTGCTGCTGCTGCTGCTAAGTTGCTTCAGTCATGTCCGACTCTGTGTGACCCCATAGACAGCAGGCCAACCAGGCTCCACCGTCCCTAGGATTCTTAAGGCAAGAACACTGGAGTGGGTTGCCATTTCCTTCTCCAGTGCATGAAAGTGAAGAGTGAAAGTGAAGTCGCTCAGTCGTGTCTGACTCTTTGCAACCCCATGGACTGCAGCCTTCCAGGTGCCTCCGTCCATGGGATTTTCCAGGCAAGAGTACTGGAGTGGGGTGCTATTGCCTTCTCCGATACCTTGTCTGACAGCTTTTTTTTTTTAACCCATAAGAATAATTCTGTGAAATTTTTTGTCTTTGTATTGCCATTAACTAGAATGTTCTCCCTTAATGGTATACTTTGATTTCCCTCCTAGTTTTATTATCTCTCATGTAATGTAAGCAACTTCTGATGTTTCATATTTTCTTATTGTTTATAAGAATCACCATAGCCTTTAAAAACAGAAGACAAGGGCTAGCAGTAAATCCTTAATTAGTGCTTTACTTGGCTGTTTGTCCCTCTAAGAGCACAGAGTTCGTATTCCTTACTTTTTATTAATTGGTCAGATATTCATTATAAATACCCTATGTCTTCCAAATTACCTGCTGGGTTAGCCCAAATAGAAGCCATTTGTATCCATAAAGAGCCCTTTCTTATTTCTTTCTTTCCTTCCTCTTTTCCATATTCATTTTTTGGTTACTTTTTTTTTTTTTTTTTTTACTTCCTCCTTTCCTTCTTCCCTTTGTCTTCTTTCCTGGGGATGTCCAGGAAAAGCAAGAAGGAGGAAGGACGGAAGGAAAGAAAGAGGAAGGCAGTTTGCACGGCTGTCAAGAGCACCACGTTTGGAATCAGTGAGGTTTGTATTTCTGTTTTCTCCCACTTGGCTGCACACACACTGCATTCAGACCTCAGTTTTCAGCCTGCGTTATGGTGACCGTAGAATGGGTTCTGAGGATTGTCGTAGAGGCGAAATGAGGTCATAGAGGTATGGCCTGTGACAGGGCCCCTGACATAGAGAAGTCACTCAGAAGTCATAGCGGCTCTTCCTCATGCTAATAATCGTGGTGATGGTTGCTAAACCGGGCAGTCTGGTGACTTTCTCTTCCTTCTGTTAGCAGCAGCACTTAACAGAGTTGCTCTCGCCCCTCCTTGAGGCATTTCTTAACTTGGCTGCCAGGGCGCTCGGGCCTTTTGATTTTTCTGCTCTGCGCAGCCTCCCCTCAGCTCCTTTTTCTTGTGCATTATTGATCAGTGCATGGTGAAGCACTTTCCTGTTGTTTGAGTGTTGCTTTTTCATTTACACAGAATAGAATCTCTGGAAGGATTTTGGCTTGTCTTCTGGAGAAGGCTACCTTTTAGGAGTAATACAGCAAAACCCAACTCATTTGAGGACCTGTCCTTCCTCCTCTGTGATTGATTCTATTTCATGATATTGCATGGCCTACAAATGACAAGAAATTATAAAGTTTGTCCATTAAGCTTTTCTCTGTTTTTTGATGTGTTTTATTAAAAAATAAAAAATGAGTTTACAACTAAGATCATGGCATCCAGTCCCATCACTTCATAGCAGTTAGATGGGGAAACAGTGGAAACAGTGGCTGACTTTATTTTGGGGGGGCTCCAAAATCACTGCCAGTGGTCATTGTAGCCATGAAATTAAAAGGTGCTTACTCCTTGGAAGGAAAGTTATGACCAAGATAGACAGCATATTAAAAAGCAGAGACATTACTTTGTCAGCAAAGGTCCGTCTAGTCAAGGCTATAGTTTTTCCAGTAGTCACGTATGGATGTGAAATTGGACTATAAAGAAAGCTGAGTGCCAAAGAATTGATGTGTTTGAACTGTGGTGTTGGAGAAGACTCTTGAGAGTCCCTTGGACTGCAAGGAGATCCAACCAGTCCATCCTAAAGGAAATCAGTCCTGAGTGTTCATTGAAAGGACTGATGCTGAAGCTGAAACTCCAATACTTTGGCCACCTGATGCGAAGAACTGACTCATTGGAAAAGCTTGATGTTGGGAAAGATTGAAGGCAGGAGGAGAAGGGGATGCCAGAGGATGAGATAGTTAGATGGCATCACTGACTCAGTGGACATGAGCTTGGGTAAAGTCTGGGAGTTGGTGATGGACAGGGAGGCCTGGCATGCTGCAGTCCATGGGTCCATAGTCACAAAGAGTCAGACATGACTGAGCAACTGAACTGAACTGAACTTACAAATACTGTAACCTTCTATCCTAATGGTTTGGGCTGTGCCAGTTCTTAGGAAGAGGGACTGTGTTCTAACCATGCAAAGCCCTTGGTAGCCTTGTGATAGCTTCCTCTGATGTAAAGAAAATGGAGCTGTATCACAGGGCTTTGAAATACTCGTGAATAAATGTCAGGCCGCGGAAATAGCCCTCCTCTCTGTTGAAGTGTGGTCCCACCTTGGGCGGACTCTTCTGCTCCCCTCCACGGAGTGCTCTGTCCGGATTTCAGCAGCAGCTGGGCACTCTGCTGTCAGGTGATGCTGTGAGGGCTCCAAGATGCCACACAAGTAGTGAGACTATATAGTCAGCAAAAGAGCACATTTGGGGGTTCACTGATCAGCTTCCAGTCACAAATGGCAGGATTGCTCAGTTCAATGCGAAGGGGAAGAAGGAAGGGTGTGTGATGGAGGCCTGGCTGCCTTCAGCCTGCCTGGCCAGGAAGAGGTTATCAGAACTCCAAAGGAGGGTGCCAGAAGTACATTCCCAGCAGACAGCTTAGAAAGAAAAGTAATTATACTAATCTCTAGCTTAAAGTCCTTAGTTTATTAACATGAAAATGAGCAAATTCTGAGTTCCTTCAGACCCAGGTGATAAAGAGAGGGGGCAGTTCTAGGGTGTGTGTGAGTGGGTGGTGTTGCTTGCTTTGTGTGTAAGACACTTTTACATTCATTTACTGTGTGCTTAGTAAGATGTTCATATGAGCAGATTTTTTTAAGCCTCAAGAGCTGGTTCTTGGGTGAGACTGCAGTAGAGGTCTCCATCAATCTTTCTGTATCTTTTAATAAGCTTCCACCCGTCATCACAGCAGCTGATAATTAGTTAAATTAGTAAGATTAATTTCTGTGATCCTCTGGTCAGATGTGTTTTTCTTCTCCCCTCTAAGAATTTTTCTTAACCAGGCCCTTCTGTCCTTCTGTCGAGAAGAGTGTTTTAGGACAGCGCCACCTCCCTGGTCCTGCTGCACCTGCACTACCAGCACCGCCTGCAGGGGGAGCAGCAGACATGAGCAGATGCAAGCCTGGGCGCAGGGCTGCAGACTCAGAAGCGCCCTGCTTGCTTTCTTCCTTGGTCAGGGTCAGATGCCTCTCCAGATGGCAGTTAGAACTGGGCTTCTATTTCAGCTGTGCATCCTATCAGCATTTCTTTGAAACTCCCAGGTCTCAGCTCTTGATACAACCCATCAACAAACAAGATGGGCTTCAGCTCAGTCACCTGCTTCAGATCACCAACAAGCAGGATGTGCTATAGCCCAGTTACCTGTTTCTCTTTCTGCAGGTAGATTTTTGTGTTGTGACGCCATTTTTGGAAAGAGTTGCTCTTGTTTCACAGATGTCTCTGCTTGGCCAAACCTGTTCAAGGTTAAGGCAGTTTTTTTATCATCCTCTGCTGAGAATTTACCCAGCAAAGGCCTGAAGGAAAAAGCCATTAAGGTTTTGCTCCCACAAATGAAATTGCCAACTCTTCTTAATCAGAGCTTATAGGCTGGACAGTTGTGTACTAGATATCTGGATTTTGTAGATCAGGAAAGAAAATTGGCAGTGTTTTATTTTGTTTAGTCAGAATGTCAAGAAAAACAAAACAGAATAACCATTGTCTACTATCTATCGTCTCATAGAAGAATGGACATTTTAGCATTAAAATGTAGGGAGGACATTATATCATAATACAAGACAGTTCTTTGAATGAAATATATTTCAACTTTTTGGAAATATATGTCAACTTTTTTCAACTGTATGCTCTTGCTATTTTCCTTGCATCCCTTGGACTGCTGTAGATGTCTTCTCGCAGGCTGGCTGCCCTGCCTGTTACTGTCCAGCGGCTGCAGGATGAATTAGAGGATTCTGTCGGCCCCCTGCTCAGATCCTATGACCGAATGCTGGGGGATGCTTTATACTCAAATACCATAATTCACAGACTCAAGGAGTTACTTTAAGAAAGAATCCAAGGTTCTTCTTGCTGGGTTTCAGTACCTTCTGTCTGAGAGGATCCATTCTGTCAGCTCCTGCCTGTGCTTGCTCCCTTATTAATTAGCCAAAATCTGGATGTAGTTTTCCTCACCTTCTTTCTATGGGCACCTTCCATTGCCCACCAACTGTTCCTAGAGATGAAACCTCAGCTAAAAAAAAAAAAACCTTAGCTGTTGAATTTGTCTGTTCTTGAATTTGGGGATAGTATCATAGGTGTTTGCATATGTCCAAACTCATCAAATTTTGCGTATTAAATATGCACAGGATTTTTTGTGTATCAGTATCTCAATAAAGCTGTTAAGCAGAATAAGTGAAACCTCCTCTTAATTTGCAGTTCTTTTATTACTAATACGTTCTTGTGCAGTCATATGTTTTCCCTCCTCTGTGAATGACTTATCAAACTCTTTGCCTCCTTTTGTTTGAAATCAAGGGATTGAACCCAGAAAATCATGTTTCCTTACCAGTTTGTGAGAGGCCATTTTATGTAGCAGTATTAACCTTTGTCATCCTCCACAGGTATTTTTCTCACTTTTCTTGTTTGCCTTCTGATTTTTACGGTGGCTTTTGCCATGTCAAAATTTTAAAATTGTGTGATGTCAGAAAATCAATTATTTCCTTTATGGCTTCTGCTTTGGCTACAGCTTCTGCAAAGGACTTTGCTCTGCCCTCATGTTTCCTCTTCTTTCTGCCTCTCATTCTCGTTTCTCTCCTCACTTCTGGCTGGAGAAGTGGACGGCATGGCCCAGCCCAGGAGCAGATGTGTTTCCTGCTTGCCATTTTGCTCTCTAGTGTGACACCTCCACTGCTTTGAGATTTGCTTCTTTTCAAATCTCCTTGCTTCTAGCTTGTAGTGACTCCATCATTATAAACATAAAAATCTTTAGGACTTCAATTATAGCTGCTGGCAGCTGTAACTTTACAAATAATTACTAGTGTTGCCTGTGCTGTGGGCAGTGCCTCCCTGGGTCAGCAGGGGACTGCTGCAGGCTTCACATTTCATCTTGAGGTGGTTGGTGAGAAGGTCCCCATTCTGAGCACAGTAGCATTCTGCCTGGCAGGGGAGGAGGTTGCTTCCTGCTACACTGATATCCAGAAACTATTTCTAGATGCCTGTGAGGCTTGGTTCTATCTGCAATGCATAGAAACGCATTTGCTGTCCTTCATCAGCTGATTTTATAATTCACATCATTTGCTTTTCCTTGTCATAGGATGTTTCCTTCAGGTTTTGTTTCCCGGGTTGAATTCATGTACCTATCCTCACCACAGTACTTGCACACCCAGTCTCTCTGTGGTTCCACTTCATGAAAATCTCTGATTCTCTGCTCCAGGACTAAACTCTCCAGACAACATTTTTAAAGAATGCTAAAATAAGTGTAGTCTTCTAAATTAGCTAGTAAGATTGTGATGAAAATCATCCTTTCTTACTTTCCATTATCTCTTGGACTGCTTTCCACAAATTCAGGTGTGTCCACAGAGTTCTTCTGCTTGTGAAGCCCACTGGTTTCTGAACTGAAGAAGCAGTGTTTCTGAACCTGTCTTGAAGCCTCCTGGCTTGGGAGTCTCCTGGAGCTCTCTTAAAAATTAGTATCAGAAACAAAGACTGCTGCTGTGTCCTATCCACCACCTGCTGCACAGGGGTTTTCAGTCTCAAGGCTGGGCAAGTACAAGGCTTGCAAGCCTGCAGGGTGCAGCCCAGCAGTAAGGGAACCTCTCTGGGTGTCCCTCAATGTGGAGAAACCTTTCATCTTTAACCTAGAGTTTTATCATCAGTGCTGTATAGATAGAGAAGTT
>SJYC01092485.1:0-15644 GCA_006408675.1 Madoqua kirkii | reverse complement strand
GTGCTTGTTCACGTGACCACCTATTCCACATCCAAGTCACCTAGAAGCTAGCCTTGTGGCCTCTTTTCCTCTCCTGTGTATTGTGTTTGTCTTACCCTCGTTAGACAAGCAGCACTTTATTATATAGGCACACTCCATTTACTGTCGTAGTTTTCGGCAGCGGTTCTTTTGAACTGAGACTATATCAAGCTGGATTTAAGTTCCTGCTCTCCTCTGTGCCTTTGCTTCATCCCTCAGTTTATCGTCTCCACAAAATGAAGGTTACAACATTGACCTCAAGCTGTGCATATATTCAGCATATACTGAGTAGTGTTAGTTGGACTTTCACTCTGTCCCAGTAGATCGCACCACCCAGCCAGGCTGGTTATTAGACAGTTTAGACTCTTGGTAAATGAATGACCAAAAAAAAAAAGCAAAGCATCCTATTAATCATGATGTTACACTGTGTGTTTGAATGGGTGCTTGTGTGTTTATAGCCTGTGTGTGACACAGACGCATGCAAGATTGTCCCTGATGGCTTTCCCAATTGTAGCAGAACCCATTTCTAGCCTTTATTTTCCATCCCCAACACCTCAGCATAGCTGTGGGCAACCAAGGGTCAGAGAATCTGACAGATCTGACCAGGCATGCACAACCTGTGAGTGACAGATGCAGAGCTTTAACTCCCAGTTCACCCTCACCTGCTCAAACCCATGTGATCCCCCAGATGTGCTGGGTAAGTGCTAAGGAATCATTGTCATTCAAATGTTACTTTTACCACTGGTATTATGTTCTTCAGCCTATTTTCTTTTTTTTTTTAACTTATTTTTATTATAGTTGAATTGCAGTGTTGTGTTAAATAGCAAAGTAACTCAGTTATGCACATGCATTTATGCATATGCATTCTTTTTCATATTTTTTTCCATTATGGTTTATCACAAGATATTTATTTTAAAAATTTTTTTTAATTTTATTTTTACTTTATTTTACTTTGCAATACTGTATTGGTTTTGCCATACATTGACATGAATCCGCCGTGGGTGTATTTTCTCTCACTCTGGGGAGTGTGCTATATAGGACGCATATGACTACTTACATTTACATTTAAATTAATTAATATTAAATACAATTCAAAATATAGTTTCTGGGTTGCACTAGCCTCATTTCAAGGTTTTATAGTTACATCTAGCTTATGGCAACCATATTGGCTCAAATGTATAATGTTTTCATCATAGTAGAAAAATCCTATCAGACAATGCTGCTCCATGGTCTACTTTCAATAAATAATAGCTATGATGCTGAATTTTAATCTAACATACAAAGTTTTAGTTTTTATCATTTATGAGATATTGAATAAGCAGTTGGTAGAACAGTAGTTACACTATACATTTTGATTTAGTTGACTGTATACTATGTGTCAGGCTTCATTTTTTAGAAGTTGTCTTCATTTGTTTTTTAGGAGTTGTCTTATATAATTCTCATAGTAGTCCATTGCAATAGAAGTTATCACCAGTCCCTTTTTATGGGAGAAACATCAGCTACTCTTAATGGAGAGACATGGACCTACCCAACACTTGTCCTTTGCCCTGCCTCCCCAAAAGTCATAGCAAGTTTTCAGACAGCATAAATTGTCAATAATTATTCCAAAGGCCAAGGCTGCAGAATCCTCTATTCTAAATTTAAATGGAATTGGGCTAGAGTGGATGAAAGAAGCCAGGTTCTTTTTATAGTGCTGCAGTGCCGCTGGTTCCTAAAAGAAACCAACTTGGCAACTGAGCTGAAATTTTCTTCCAGGCTTTAAGAATCATCACTGGTCTTTATCAGTACTAATGAAATGTGGACAGCCCACCAACAAAGACCATCTGATGTTCAAAAATGGATCAGAAACAAATTATAGGAAAATCTGATTGTATCATTAAGGCTTCTAAAACCACGGATTTTAATGAAAATAAAATGAGCCCTACTTTGTGCAAGAACCCTAAAAACTATTTGCAAAAATACTGTAGGAATTCTGCTGGATTTCCTTTCCCATTGTCTCCATACCCAGTGTACTTAGCTTGAGGATGGGCTTAAAGGATTGGATTATATCTTGTAAAAAATAAACATTTATTCCTTGCCATAGTCATTTAAGAGTTTTCAGTTGGTCATGGTGCCATGGGATTTGCATTATTCTTACTAACCTGCCCAAGATTCATGTCAGCCATTTGGGGCTACAATTTATCTTTAAGAATTTTATAGGCTTAATCCTACTCCAACAAACTAAATATTAAAATAGTTCCTAGATTCTTGGGTGATAGTGGTATTAAATTTTCTTCCAACTAACTATAGTGTCTCCACAGTTGTAATCATGACCTGTTACTCCATTGTTTAATTTTAGACAGAAATATTCCTGAAAGTGTGAAGCTCAGTGCCGGGCATATAGCAGAGATTTAATAAACATTTGTTATCCTCTGACCAGGTTTTGATTGAAATTACCTAGAATTTCTATGCAAATTTCCCATCACTGCAAGGGTCTATGTTTCTTGCTGGTGTTTAGGAAGAAGGTACCATAGGAAAGGGCTTAGGGCTTCCCTGGTGGCTCAGTTGGTAAAGAATCTGCCTGCAATGTGGGAGACCTGGGTTCAATCCCTGGGTTGGGAAGATACCTTGGAGAAGGGGAAGGATACCCACTCTAGTATTCTGGCCTAGAGAATACCATGGACATAGTCATGGGGTCACAAAGAGTCAGACATGACTGAGCAACTTTCACTTTTCACCATATGAAAAGCAGTAGAGGTCACACATTGTTCACATCTTTGCAGTCACTCACACTGCAAATCAGAAAATGTTCAGTTCAAAGAGCTCAGGATAGACCCCAAAGGAAAGCACTGGTTTGATAAGGAAATACAGGCATTGGGATGTAGATGGAGATATTAGCCAAGAGTCACAAAATTTTTGCAGCACTTTTAGCTACTTAAGGAATCTTGAAGTGATTGAATTCCTGGTTCAAACCCCTGCCTCAACCCCCAGGTAATCACAAGAGTGATGAAAAATGCGACATATTCCCTTTCTTTCCCTAAGCTCACTTTAATCTTGATCTTTGAAAAGCAAGTGGTTTTCTTGTGCAAACAGCTTCATAGCAATGTCAAATCTGACACCCACCATCTCTGCTGAAGGGGGAGACTTGGTACAAAAGGCTCAGTGCTCAGGGCCTGGGCTTTGAAACTACTCCAGCTGTATTGCCAATGCAAATGCAGGAGGGGAAAAAATTACTGGAACAAATTGAAAGGTTATTCAGACTGGAATTTAGAATCTCAATAAAAAAAGGCTTTTATAAGCCAAGGCCCTCAGAGTAACCGGATCATTTAAAAATACATCTTTTCTGCATTAAATGTAGTGTGACAGCCACATTAGAAATGCTGCAGTCTAAGTATGTTCCTTAAACATTTCTAACTGATCTGTAAGGACAGCTAAAATCTTCTGTTGGGGGGATGCTGGATCCCCAGTCCATAAATAGTTTCCATTTCTTTATTTTTTTTCTTACTTTTCAATACCTGGTAAGTGGGTTTTTGCCGTTCCCCTCTATTGCTTGCTACAGGCTCAGTGATGTCATGAACGGTGTGTCTTGTTAAAAATTGGTTAAACTCGTCTTTTATTTATTTATTTTTTTGACTTGGTAGAGAGCAGTCTTCTGATCACCCTACTGTTGGTGAACAGAAATAGCATACAGTTGTATTCCGGTGGAATCCCTTTTACAAGAGATGTTTAGGCCGGAAGACAGAAACAAAACTCACCCAGTGTAAGTCAGTGACCCAACCATAGGACTCCCTCTGCTTTGTTTAAAATCTCTTATTTCACCACCTTTAGAAAGAAAGGACCCAAGCTTGGTTGTTGGTGATGTGGATGGTAGTCCCCTCCAAACCCCACCTCTGGACATTGATTTTCTTGAGCCAAGTGGAAGGTATTTTTCAAGGGAAAACATCCCTGAGAGAGTGGAAAGTGACTTGAAGTCAAGACAACGTGCGTTTCCTGTGGGCCTCAAGGGCTCTTTGTGCTCTTCTGGGCACAAGGCTATCATGGACTCCGGCACACCAGCTTCACTGCCTCCTGTACAGTGTACGGCTCTTCCGACCTGTTTATTCCTGTTTATAAGGAATAAGTATGGATCATTCTCCCAACAATCAATTCATTGTTTTTAACCTGTGGAATATTTCAAAGGTACTGAATGACCACTACTTGAAATTAGTGAATATTCACATTTTGCCATGTTTGTTTCAACTCTGGCCTTATTTTAAGTCCTCAATTCCTTTCTCCTTTGGGGTAGGGTGGGGGTCATGTTATTTCCTTTCCCAGGCAAAGTTAGCTCTTAGTGCTGCCGAAGTTTATTGTATCAATGTCTTAGGAGTTACATTATTGAGCTAGGGTTATAACTTCTCTGGAGCCCTCTCCAGATTCCACACTCCTTGAAAAACAAATTTGGCCTTTTTCAGCTTATGTCCCTACCCACTAGTGACATAGTTAGCCCTGCAGTTGGCCCTTGTGAGTTTTTCTTGTTGTTGCTTCTTGTTTGCTTTGAGCGAGTAGATGACTTAGATTTTGAAAAAATCAGTAAACATACGAGTTTCAGAGGACAATAGGCAGTTTCTCTTCTCATTGATGTCCAGTACTTTTAATGAGAGCTTTAGCATAGACTCATAGATTGATTGAATTCCACAGTCTGAGCCTCCCAAATAATGTTTCTATAGCTAAAATCTTCAAATTAACCCTGTTTGGATTATCTAATATAATTATAAAATAATTAGACATCTTCCTGGATACAAGTATGTAAGTTGTTTCAAGTAATGTGCTAATCCTAATTTAATGAATTTGTTATTTGGTATGAGGATTTGTGTCTGAAAACTGTTGTCTTGCTCGAACCTAAAAACGGACATTGTCCTAAACAAGTACTTCAGTAATGATGAACTTCACCCTTAATAAAGTGATGATGAGGTGATGATGACAGCCTCTTCTCTCCTCACCTAGTTCTAAGGAAAGAGTAGACTGACCTGTTCGGGTTCTCTGCCCCTTTTGTGAAAGCATCACCAGCTCATTTGTATGTTTTCAGCACCACGCTAATTACACACTGTAAAGCCATATCAACTAGATCCTCATTTGCACATTTAGGTCTGGTTCTTCCAGGGATTCAGTGGTTCTTTGACTATTAGCATGCTCTTCAAGACCCAGGAGTGCATCATTTCATTCAATCCAAGTTAACCTTTTAATACACAGAGATTTAATACATTGAAGATTTTTTAATAGCTGAAGATTTTCTTCAGCTGTCATGGAAGTTGAGTGAAACCATGTGCTTGTTTTGTTTCTGGTATTGACATGTCAGCAGAAGGTTAGCATAGGGTGCTTCACCCCCAAAGAAGATATTTCTTCTTAAAGAAGTGGCAGTTCTTAACATACCTTCAACAATGAAATAAGTAATGCATTCTGTTGCTGTTCAGTCACTAAGTCATGTCCAACTCTTTGTGATCCCGTGGACTGCAGCACACCAGCCTTCCCTGTCCTTCACTAGCTCCTGGAGTTTGCCCAAACTCATATCCATTGAGTCGGTGATGCCATCCAACCATCTCATCCTCTGTCACCTCCTTCTCCTCTTGCCCTCAATCTTTCCCAGCATCAGGGTCTTTCCCAATGAGTCTGCTCCTTGCATCAGGTGGCCAAAGTATTGAAGCTTCAGCATCAGTCCTTCCAGTGACTATTCACGGTTGATTTACTTTAGGATTAACTACTTTGATTTCCTTGCTGTCCACAAGGCTCTCAAGAGCCTTCTCCAACACCACAGTTTGAAAGCATGAATTCTTTGCCACTCAGCCTTCTTTACAGTCCAACTCTCACATCTACACATGACTCCCAAGAAAACCGTAACTTTACTATGCATACTTTTATCAGCAAAGTGATGTCTGTGTTTTTTAATATGCTGTCTAGGTTTATCATAGCCTTTCGTCCAAGGAGAAATGGTCTTTTAATTTTATGGCTGCAGTCACCATCCACAGTGATTTTGGAGCCCAAGAAAATAAAATCTACCACTGATTCCACTTTTCCCCCTTCTATTTGCAAAGAAGAGATGAGACCAGATACTATGATCTTAGTTTTTTGAATGCTAAATTTTAAGCCAACTTTTTCACTCTTCTCTTTCACTCTCATCAAGAAGCTCTTTAGTTCCTCGCCACTTTCTGCTATTGAATGTTATCATCTGCATATCTGAGGTTTCTGATATTACTTCTGGGAGTCTTAATTCCAGTTTGTGATTCATCCAGCCTGACATTTTGCATGAGGTACTCTGCATATAAATTAAATAAGCAGGGTAAAAATATATAGCCTTGACATACTTCTTTTCCCATTTAGAAACAGTCCATTGTTCCATGTCCATTTCTAACTGTTGCTTCTTGACCTGAATACAGGTTTCTCAGGAGACTGGTAAGGTAGTCTGGTATTTCCATCTCTTTAATAATTTTACACTGTTTGTTGGGATCCACACAGTGAAAGGCTTTAGCATAGTCAGTGAAACAGAAGTAGATGTTTTTCTGGAATTCTCTTGCTTTTTCTGTGATCCAGTAGATGTTGGCAGTTTGATCTCTGGTTCCTCTGCCTTTTCTAAATCCAGCTTGTACCTCTGGAAGTTATTGGTTCACATACTATTGAAGCCTAGCTGGAAGAGTTTTGAGCATTACCTTGCTAGCAGACAAAATGAGCACAATTGTGTGATAGCTCAAACGGTAAAGAATCTGCCTATAATGTGGGAGACCTGGGTTTGATCCCTAGGTCAGGAAGATTCCCTGGAGAAGGGAATGGCAACCCACTCCAGTGTTCTTGCCTGGAGAATCCCATGGACAGAAGAGCCTGGTGGGCTACAGTCCATGAGGTTGCAAAGAGTCAGAAACAACTGAGCAACTAACACTTTCATTTTCACACTTAGAAGATTATTTGGCATGGGATTGGAATGAAAATTGATGTTTTCCAGTCCTGTAGCCACTGCTGAGTTTTCCAAATTTGCTGGCATACTGAGTGCAGCACTTTAACAGTTTCATCTTTTAGGATTTGAAATAACTCAACTGCACTAGCTTTGTTCATAGCAATGCTTCCTAAAGACCACTTGACTTCAAAACCCAGGATGTCTAGCTCTGGGTGAGTGACCATACTGTCGAGGTTATCCGAGTCATTAAGGCTGCTTTCGTACAGTTCTTCTGTGTATTTGCCACCTCTTCTTTCTGCTTCTGTTAGATCCTTTCTGTTTCTGTTCTTTATTGAGCCCATTTTTGCATGAGGTGTTCCCTTGGTATCTCCATTTTTCTTGAAGAGATCTCTAGTCTTTCCCATTCTCTTGTTTCCCTCTCTTTGTTTGCATTATTCACTTAAGGATTTCTTATTTCTCCTTGCTATTCTCTGGAGCTCTGCACTCAGTCGGTATATCTTTCCCTTTCTTCTTTGCCTTTCACTTCTCTCCTTTTCTCAAGCTATTTGTAAGGCCTCCTCGGACAACCCTTTTGCCTCCTTGCATTTCTTTTTGGGGTTGCTTTGGCCACTGCCTCCTGTACAGTGTTGCAAACCTCTGTCCATAGTAGTGCAGTACACTGCTGTGTTTGAAGCATGCCAATGCTTGCCTAAGTTTGTAAATCGGTCATCTCTTCTCTGTCCATTCAGGAACATCTTTTCAAATGCAGGTAAGTGGGCTGACATTATTACTAGTATGATTAAAATCTGTCTATATTTAAAATATTATCTTTCCCTAAACTTTGGTGGTTGGACTTTTGTTAGTTTCTAATCTCCCATGACCCTTGGCAGGTTGCCATTGAGACCAGCTGGCCTTGAGTGACAGTGTGTCTGGAGAGTGAACATTTTCCTGAAATGCTATGTGTTTGGTTCCCTTAGAATATGTTCTGTTGACTGATTTTCAGGGGCACTGTGGGAACTGATGGTCTTCAGTTTTAGACCTTTACTCTCAGGGTGAGGGGCAGTGGGAGGCTTTGATAACTTTAAAGCCACAGAGGGAAACATTTTTTCACTAACTATGCCAGAATCCCATGCCCTGTGTGCAACATAATGGATTTCATTCAGAGCCCTGCACAAGCCAACTGTCATGATATGGCTGGGAAGCTCTCTGTCAGCTACTGTGATCTCTATCGCTCTGTTCTCTACCTCTGTTTTTGGCTTCTCCATTATTGGGCACATTTTATGAAGCAGCCAACCATCCAGATTGGGATTTCATGCTCTGCTGCACTATTGCCCACATTATTTCTCTCACAACGGCCTCCTTTACAAAGTTCTTAATCTAAATAATGCATAGAAGGTGTATTAGGCGGTAACAAGTGAAAAGAGGCAAAAGCCAGTAACTTCCTGAAAATTTTTATCGTTAGAGCATTGCCATGAAGGCCCAGTAAGTCATTAGGGTGAGTCCAGGCAAAAACCCCATTCCCAAGACATATGTAATGAATTCAGACCTAATTGGCCATGGTCCAGTCCAGTTCTAAGGAGGGCATTCTTGGCATTTTGGAGGTCAAAGGAGAGATTTTATTTGAAGCTTGTCATGTGTGTTTCCCATATTTCTATTTCAGTTTGTTTATTACATTCACTGGATGTACCCATTGCCTTTTAATTTCTGGACAGAGGTCAGATCAACTGGACAACTCAGGCTCGTTATACTGTCAGTCGAATGCCTTGGTGCAAAAGACATCTACAGAGTTGTCCCAGTTCACAGAGCAATCTAGAGTTTGAATGGGAAAGAGACCTGCTTAAGATCGACACTGATTATTTGGCCAGAAAAGAATCCTGACTCAGTTGGAAAATTCACTTTGCAGTTATAGTATTAGGGTGTGGCTGATATCTCCAAGTAAAATAGGAGAGTGAAAAAGTTGGCTTAAAGCTCAACATTCAGAAAACGAAGATCATGTCATCCGGTCCCATCACTTCATGGGAAATAGATGCAGAAACAGTGGAAACAGTGTCAGACTTTATTTTGAGGGCTCCAAAATCACTGCAGATGGTGACTGCAGCCATGAAATTAAAAGACGCTTAGTCTTTGGAAGAAAAGTTATGACCAACCTAGATAGTATATACAAAAGCAGAGACATTACTTTGCCGACGAAGGTCTGTCTAGTCAAGGCTATGGTTTTTCCAGTGGTCATGTATGGATTGTGAAGAAGGCTGAGCGCTGAAGAATTGATGCTTTTAAACTGTGGTGTTGGAGAAGACTCTTGAGAGTCCCTTGGACTGCAAGGAGATCCAACCAGTCGATTGTGAAGGAGATCAACCCTGGGGTTTCTTTGGAAGGAATGATGCTAGAGTTGAAACTCCAGTACTTTGGCTACCTCTTGCAAAGAGTTGACTCATTGGAAAAGACTCTGATGTTGGGAGGGATTACTGACTCGATGGACGCAAGTCTAAGTGGACCGCAGGAGTTGGTGATGGACAGGGAGGCCTGGCGTGCTGTGATTCATGGGGTCGCAAAGAGTTGGACACGACTGAGTGACTGAACTGAGCTGAATTGAATATCTCCGAAGTTAACCTGGAAGCTGTAGTATAAAAAAAGTCTTCTGAGTAAAAGCATCCCTTCATAGTATTCTTGCTGACCTGTTGAGTTTCCACGGTCTGCTCATCTCAGAATTTCACTGTGTGAGATAGCTGGAGGGAGTGAGGAATTCTGGGGCATGCTGGTGGTTGAATTTTAATTTACTTGTCTAACTTCAGCAGGGAAGTGAGAAACAGTGAGTAGTGTGTTCTATTTGTCTATCAGAGGAACCATTCATTTGATGGAAAGGCTCTTCCAAATCCTGTTTTCATTTCCTTTTTTCTGTTGGAGTCAGATCCCAGCTATAATTATCAAGCCTTGGGTGTGTGACTTTAAGTCCATCTTTTATCCACAGAGAGGCTATAGATATGCATTGTTTAAAGCTTTGAAGTACTGTTCATGTTTAACAATGAACAAGACTTATGGCCTGAAAAACTAATTGTTCATTTGAAGCCAAAAGTCAGAGATGTAGGAGACATAATTTAAGGAGCTCAGGGGCCTTATATTCCTTGCCTCAGTTGAATCAAAGAATGTATAAAACCATCAAGTGAAACGTTTCTGGGTTTGCAAGTAAATAATGTATTCACTGATCTATAATCTCTGAGAGTGAGAAGTAATTGTACGATATCACATTATATATGCAGAGGTACTATCTAATTTGATGGCAGGCCAACACTATTTTTCCCCATGTGTTCTATTAAAAAATCGAAATTTCGCTTCAGTGGGATGAATTTTAAGGTTTAGATTACTAAGATTAGTAACAGTCTCTAGAGCTACCAAAGACAAAGTGACAGAAAAATAACCCAAGTGAACACTTTATCGAAAGGATGGAATTGAGTAAGAGCCTTTTGATTGGAAACCTTGGGATTACTGCTGAAGTGGACTTTGGGTTGTTTGTAATAGGTACCTGTTGATTGAGCAGAGACACATGAAAGCTGCTTCCCCTAGTCTTGGTCCAAGTATGTGGGAGGTAAAAGCCTGGGCCTATTTGGGGGAAAAAAAAAAACAAAACAGATAACTAAATTTTTTTTAAAGAGAAAATTGCTTTCAAATGCACATTTATAAGTTAGGCCATAATTTAAATATTCAGATCCCAGGAGACCCTAGAATTTCCTCCAGCACGTAAGTTCATATAGGATGAGTGATGTCCCAACAAGCTTACATAGACTTCTGTCTATTTACTCATTTACTTTCCACCAGCCCAGTTTGGTTTTGACTTAAATCTTGAGTCTTAAGTTCCCTCTTTTTTTGATAACTCCGTCAATTGAAAAGACATGTTTTCTCTTAATTTTCCACTAATCTTGCAATAATAAGATAAGGCTAACTTTAAATATTATTTACATCTATTTGTCAGCACTAAAATATGACTCTATACCTTTCCTCAGTTTTTAAACTCCAGTTGCAGACTGCTTTTTGGATCTTATCTTAAAAATCAAAGTCCACTGCCTAGTATGTGGGAGAGGTGCTTTCTTTCAAAAAGAAAATATGCCATTGGTTTTCACACACAAAAAATGGGCAGAGATACAGGAGCAGAACTCATAAAGTAGTTAATTCACTTACTACACATCCATTTTGTTGTTCAGTTGCTAAGTCGTGTTTGAGTCTTTGTGACCCCACGATCTTCAGCACACCAGGCTTTGTGTCCCTCACCATCTCTGGAGGCTGCCCAAGTTCATGTCCATCGAATTGGTGATGCCATGCAGCCACCTCATCCTCTGTCGTCCCCTTCTCCTTCTGCTTTCAACCTTGCCCCATGTGAGGGTCCTTTCCAATGAGTCGGCTGTTTGAATCAGGTGGCCAAAGTGTTGGAGCTTCAGCATCAGTCCTTCAAATCAGTGTTCAGCATTGATTCTCTTTAAGATTGACTGGTCTGATCTCCTTGCTATCTGACGGACTCTCAAGAGTCTTCTCTAGCACCATAGTCAGAAGCATTGATTCTTTTGTTGCTCTGCCTTCTTTATGTCCAGCTCTCATGTCCGTTTTACTCATACATTGAAAAAGTATCTGTTGAGCATCTGTTGTGTACCAGGAACTGAACTAGCACCCAGCCAGTGGATAACATAGGTGAACAGTGGTTACTGAGAAGGCAGGAAATAAACAAGGAAACTCCAAAATATTTCATCACATACTGTGATAAGTGGATGCAGGAGAAGTAAATATTTTGACGATAGAATCTGTATTAATAATGTTAGGCTAGACTTTGTTCCTATAATAATAATAAGTGTATTAATAAATGGCTTAAAAAACAAATGTTTCTTTCTTTTCACATTCCTATACGATGCAGATTGACTATATTTTCGGAGGTGACAATTTCTTTCCATCATTGGTACTTGCAGTTTTAAAGTGTTGTCTCCATATTCATGGGAGGAGGGAGAGATAGATTGAGGAGTATTACACAGTCATGCTTTTGAGCAGCTAGGAAGTGGGCATATCATTTTTGCTCATATTCCATTTGCCAGAACTGAACCACATGAACTACACCTAAGTGAGACTGGGAAACAGTCCTTTTTAAAATTTTTTATTAAAAATATTTTTTACATATACATGTATCTATTCTTTTTAAAATTCTTTTTCCCATTTAAGCTGTTTCATAATATCAAGAAGAGTTCCCTGTACTATACAGTAGGACCTTGTGGGTTATCCATTTTAAATATTGTAGTGTGTACATGTCAATCCCAAACTCCCTAACTATCCCTTCCCCATGGCAACCTTAAATTTGTTTTCTAAGTCTGTGAGTCTGTTTTGTAAATAAGTTCATTTGCATTATTTTTTAAAGATTATGCATGTAAGTGATATCATATGATATATCACTTTTTCTATCTGATTTGCTTCAGTATGACACTTCTTCTATCCATGCTGCTACAAATCACATTATTTCATTCCTTTTAATGGCTGAATCAGAGAAGGCAATGGCACCCTACTCCAGTACTCTTGCCTGGAAAGTCCCATGGACGGAGGAGCCTGGTGGGCTGCAGTCCATGGGGTCGCTAAGAATCAGACATGACTGAGCAACTTCACTTTCACTTTTCACTCTCATGCATTGGAGAAGGAAATGGCAACCCACTCAAGTTTTCTTGCCTGGAGAATCCCAGGGCTGGGGGAGCCCGGTGGGCTGCCATCCATGGGGTTGCGCAGAGTTGGACATGACTGAAGCGACTTAGCAGTAGCAGAATGGCTGAATAATACTTCATTCTGTATATCTACTGCATCTTCTTTACCAGTCCTCTGTCAGTGGAGATTTAGGTTGCTTGCCCGTCTTGGCTATTGTTAACAGTGCTGTAATGAACATTATGGTGAATATATCCTTTCAGACCATGTTTGTTTGTTTTTTTCTGGATATATGCTCAGGAGTGGGATTGTAGCATCATATAGTAGCTCTATTTTTAGTTTTTTGAGGAACCACCATCCTGTCCTCCACAGTGGTTATACCAGTTTACATTTCCACCAGCAGTGTAGGAGGGGTCCCTTCTCTTAGTCCCTCCCCTGCATTTATTGTTTGTGGGTTTTTTGACAGTAGCCATTCAGACTGATATGAAGTGATATCTCAATATTGTTAGATTGCACTTTTCTAATAGTTAATGATGTTGAACATCTTTTTGTTGCCTCTTGGCCATTTGTATGTCTTCTTTGAAGAAATTTCTGTTTAGGTCTTCTGGTCATTTCTTGATTTTCTTGTTTGTTTCAATGCTATTAAGCCACATGGGCTGTTTGTAAATGTAAGGGACTAATCTCTAGATAAGGAGAAGGCAGTGGCACCCCTCTCCAGTACTCTTGCCTGGAAAATCCCATGGACGGAGAAGCCTGGTAGGCTGCAGTCCATGGGGTCGCTAAGAGTCGGACGTGACTGAGTGACTTTACTTTCATTTTTTACTTTTGTGCCTTGGAGAAGGAAATGGCAACCCACTCCAGTATTCTTGCCTGAAGAGTCCCAGGAATGGGGGAGCCTGGTGGGCTGCCATCCATGGGGTTGCACAGAGTCAGACATGACTGAAGTGACTTAGCAGCAGCACCAGCATGTCAGGGAATGTGTTGCCTATGTTTCCCTCTAAGAGTTTTATAGTGTCTGGTTTCACATTTAGGTCTTCAGTTCAGTGTAACTTTATTTTGTGTATGGTGTTAAAGAATGTTCTAATTTCATTCTTTAATGTGTAGCTGTTCACTTTTCCCAGCACCATTTATTGAAGAGACTGTGTTTTCTCTGTTATGTAGACTTGCCTCGTTGTCATAAATTAATTGACCATAGGTGCATGGGTTTATTTTTGTGCTTTCTATTCTATTACATCAATATGTATTTCTGTTTTTATGCCAGTACCATACTGGTTGATTACCATAGTTTTGTTAGTATATCTGAAGTAAAGGGGCCTGCTTACCTTCAGTTTTTTTCTCTCAAGATTGCTTTGGCTATTCAGAGTCTTTTATGTCTCCATATAAATTTTAAGAGTTTTTGTTCTAGTTTTGTGAAAAATTCCATTGTTAATTTGGTATAGACTGCACTGAATCTGTAGATTGCCTTGGATAGTACAGTCATTTTGACAATATTGATTCTTCCAATCCAAGAATATAGTAGAACTTTCCATCTGTTTGTGTTGTGTTTGATTGAAGATTGAAATCATACTGAGTATCTTTTCCAACCACAGTGCAATGGAACTAGAAATAAATAGCAGAAGGAAAACTGAAAACATTTACAAATAGATGATAACTGAACAATGTACTTTTGAATGACTAATGGGTTCCAAGAAGAAAATGAAAAGAGAAATTAGAAATTAGAAAATATCTAGAAATAAAAATGAAAATACAACATGCAAAAACTTATGAGACACAATACAGGCAGTCCTAGGAAGAAAGTTGATGATACTAAATGCTCATATTAAAAAAGGAGAAAGATCTGAAATAAAGAATCTTAACTTTACACCTCAAGGAGCTAGAGGGGAAAAAAAGAAACTAAACTGAAAGTTAGCAAAAGAAAGAGCAGAAGTAAAAGAACTAGAGAATCTGAAGAAAAAAAATCAGTGCAACTGGGTTTTGGAAACTTTTTAAGAGCTATGTTTTTGGAAAAGATAAACAAAATTGACTTTTAGCAGAAAATACAACATGCAAAAACTTATGAGACACAATACAGGCAGTCCTAGGAAGAAAGTTGATGATACTAAATGCTCATATTAAAAAAGGAGAAAGATCTGAAATAAAGAATCTTAACTTTACACCTCAAGGAGCTAGAGGGGAAAAAAAGAAACTAAACTGAAAGTTAGCAAAAGAAAGAGCAGAAGTAAAAGAACTAGAGAATCTGAAGAAAAAAAATCAGTGCAACTGGGTTTTGGAAACTTTTTAAGAGCTATGTTTTTGGAAAAGATAAACAAAATTGACTTTTAGCTAGATAGGAGAAGAAGAGGGATTTAAGTAAAAGAAATGAAAGAGATCACATTACAACTAATGCCTCAGAAATAAAAAGGATCATAACAGATCCTTTTCCAGGATCATACAACCTATTGAGAATGAATCATGGATAAAAAATCTGAACAGACCAATAACTATAAATAGTAAGGTGACTGAATCAGTAACCAAGACTTCCTAGCAAAGGAAGACCAGGATCAAGTAGGTTCATTAGTGAACTCTACCAGTATTTAAAGAGAAATTAACATCAGTCCTTCTCACACTGTTCCCCCCAAATGAAGAGGAATGTACACTTCCACATTGATTTTGTGTGGCCAGCATTATGCTGATTCCAAAACCAGAGGTTACAGAAGGAAAAAAGAAAACAACAGTAGGGCAGTATTCCTAAGGAACACTGGTGAAAAATCCTGAACAAGATACTAGCGAACCAAATTCAGCAGCACAATAAAATAATTATATATCATGATCAAGTGAAATTTATCTCTGGAATGCAAGGATAAGTTATTAACTTAATGAATTAATATGACATGCCACATTAACAGAATGAAGAATGAAAATCATATGATCATCTCAGTAGATAAAGAAAAGGCATTTGTCAAAATTTAACACCCTGTAGTGATTTTTTAAAAAATTGTCGACAAATTGGGTATATTACTTCAAGATAATAAAGTCATTATATGAAAACCTCAAAGCTAATGTACTCAGTTCAGTTCAGTCACTCAGTTGTGTCTGACTCTTTGTG
>SJYC01092482.1:0-41680 GCA_006408675.1 Madoqua kirkii | reverse complement strand
CCTACATGCTTTTAAATATCATATTTTTATTATTATTGAATGAAAATTATTTTCTAATTTTTTAGTAACTCTTCTTTGTCCCAGGGCATATTTAAAGTATATTTAATCTTGAGGTAATTTGGATTCCAAATTTTCTAGTTAATATTTTATTATTTTTAGCCTATCCCACCAAGATATTGAATAACTTCTCTATAATTTCCATTCTTTCAAATTCGTCTAGAGTTATTTTGTAGACCAGCATATGATGTGTTTTTGTCAGTAATCCTTGAGCACTTGTAAAAAATAATGTGCATGCCTTAATTTAAACATACTTTATTGCTTAAAAATGCTAACCATTCATGTGAGCCTTCAGAGAGTCATAATCGCTTTGGTAGAAGAAGGTCTTGCCTTGATGTTAATGGCTGCTGACTGCTCAACGTGGTGATTACTCAAGCCTGGAGTGGCTATGGCAGTTTCTTAGAATAAGACAACAGTGAAGTCTGCTGCATGATTGACTCTTCCTTTCATAAACAGTTTCTCTCTAGCCATACAATGCTATTTGTAGTGTAGCATTTGACCCACAGTAGAACTTCTTTCAAAATGGGGGTCAATCCTGTCAAACCCTGTCACTGCTTTATGTACTGAACTTACGTAATATTCTAAATCCT
Organism: Madoqua kirkii; assembly: GCA_006408675.1. NCBI lineage: Eukaryota > Metazoa > Chordata > Mammalia > Artiodactyla > Bovidae > Madoqua > Madoqua kirkii. The sequence continues at coordinate 41,033 of SJYC01092482.1, read as the reverse complement.
TTGTTGACATTTCAATGATCTTTGCAGCATCTTTACAGGAGTAGATTTCATCTCAAGGAATCACTTTTGTTGTGAGCATTAAAGTTTTATGATGAGATAGCAGAAATTGAGTCACATTGTTGGGCTCCACTTCTGAGTCTGGTTTTCTTGCTATTTCTACCAATCTGCAGGGGCTTCTGCAGTGGCTCAGTGGTAAAGAATTTCCTGCAGTACAGGAGCCTCAGGAGACACGGGCTCCATCCCTGGGTCGGAAAGATCCCCTGGAGGAGGGCATGGCAACTCACTCCAGTATTCTTGCCTGGAGAATCCCATGGACACCAGAGCCTGATGGGCTCCAGTCCATCGGGTGGTAGAGTCAGACATGAGTGAAGCGACTTCACACACACAGTTACTTTATTCACTGAAATCTTGAATCCCTCAAATCATCCTTGAAAGTTGGAGTCAAGTTCTTCTAGACTCCTGTAAATGTAGAAATTTTGACCTTTTCTCATGAATCACTATCTAGAATGGTGAATCCTTTCCAGAAGGCTTTTCATTTACTTTGTCCAGATCTATCAGAAGAATCACTATGGCAGGAATAGACTTATAAAATGTATTTCTTAAAAAATGAAGCTTGAACGTCATAATTACTCTTTGATCTATGGGCTGCATAATGGATGCTTTGTTAGCAGGCATGTTTTCAGACAACATTAATCTCATTGTAAATCTCTGTCAGAGCTCTTATGTGACCAGTTGCATTGTCATTGAACAGTAGTGTATTGAAAGGAATCTTTTTTTCTGAGGAGTTGGTCTCAACGGTGGGTTTCGAATATTCAGTAACTGGTTGTCAACAGATACACTGTCATCTAGGCTTTGTTGTTCCATTTACAGAGCACAGGCAGAGTACAATTAGCCTTATTCTTAAGGGCCGGAGTATTTTTAGAATAATAAGTGAACACTGGCTTCCACTTCAAGTTACCAGCTGCATTAGCCCCTAACAAGAGAGTCAGACTTTCCTTGAAGCTTTGAAACCATGCATTGGCTTCTCTGTAGGATGAAAATCCTAGAAGGGATCTTCTTCCAATGGAAGGCTATTTCATCTATGTTGAAAATCTGTTGTTTAATGTAGCCACCTTTGTTAATGATCTTAGCTGGATCTCCTGAATAGCTTGTAGTTTCTGCATCAGGATGTGGTGCTTCCCATTGTACTGGATGTTACAGAGACGGAGTCGGACATGACTGAAGCGACTTAGCAGTAGTAGCAGCAGCAAACAAAATGCATTCTGCATTCGGTGGATACAGTGTTCTGCGTGTCAATAGATCAAATTGACTAATAGTAATCTTCAGATATTCTTGGTCTCTACTTCTTATTTTGTTTCTTTATTCTATCAGTTACAGGGAGTTGTGTTAAAATGCCCCACTGTGATGTTGTATTCCTCTTTCTCCTTTTAATTTGGTCAGTGTTTATATATTGTTAGGTCTTTCCTATTTTTGGTATATATATTTCAGGTTGCCATTTTTCCTGTTGAATTAACCTTTTTATTATTATATTAAAGACAAATAGTATTATTTATAATTACAGTGTGCTTACAAGATTTGAAAGTAAAAAGATAGGGCAAAAGGTACTAAAATATAGTCAGTATTCAATGTAATTATTAATATATTTGAGCTCACCTATCATGATATTCTTTGCCCCACCTATTCTTTGTTGGTTTCTTTTCTCCCTTTAGTTGATTAATCTGAAAAAAAAAAAAAGGCAAAAATGTTTCACTACCCAATTTTCTTCTGTATTAGCTTTCTCGTCATCGTGAAGTCACTCAGTCGTGTCCGACTCTTTGCGACCCCATGGACTGTAGCCTACCAGGCTCCTCTCTCCATTGGATTTTCCAGGCAATAGTCCTGGAATGGATTGCCATTTCCTTCTCCAGGGGATCTTCCTGACCCAGGGATTGAACCCGGGTCTTAGCTTTCTAGTAGTAAATTATTGCGGAGAAGGCAGTGGCACCCCACTCCAGTACTCTTGCCTGGAAAATCCCATGGACGGCGGAGTGTGGTGGGCCGCAGGCCATGGGGTCGCTAAGAATCGGACATGACCGAGTGACTTCCCTTTCACTTTTCACTTTAACGCATTGAAGAAGGAAATGGCAACCCATTCCAGTATTCTTGCCTAGAGAATCCCAGGGACGGGGGAGCCTGGTGGGCTTCTGTCTATGGGGTCGCACAGAGTCAGACACGACTGAAGTGACTTAGCAGCAGTAAATTATTGTGTTATATATTAGAGTTGTTACCCTAGAGATTAAAATACTTTTCCTTAATTTATTATAATCTACCTTAAATTATTACTTCTTTCCTGTTTCATATAACTCACATGCCTTCAAGCAGTTTAGCTCCATTTAACCTCTCATGTCCTTCATGTTATTTTAACCCCCAAGCCATGGTTATTGTAATGTTAATCAAGTAATATTTACTTTGATTTACTCATACAGTTTTTCTTCTTCTGTTATCAATATAATTCCTTCCTGCATTATCATGCTTCCTATTGGGGTAATTTTCTTTTTGTCTAAATTATTTCTTTGAATTCTGCTAATAACAATTTTCTGAAAGTGTTTTGATTTTATTGTCATTTTAAAGGATACTTTTACTCAACATGAAATTCTAGTTTGATACGTAGGTTCTTTCAGCCCTTTAAAGATGTGCTCTGTTGTCTCTGCCTTTTATTTCTATTGAAAAGACAGTGGTCAGTTTAATTATTGTTCCTTAGAGAGTACTGTCTTTTTTTTCCCCTTTATCTGACTTAAAGATATTTACCTTTAGTTTTTACAGTTTTTATTATGATATGTCCTTAAGTATGTTTTTATTTTGTATTCATTCAACTTGCTGTGCACATATATTCCTGAATCTATGGCTGGATGTGTGTCATCAGTTTTATAAAATGTTTATCTTACTTTCTTTTCAAATATTGTCAATGCCCCATTCCTTCTCTTAACTTATTAACATATCAATTATATCAGATCTTTTGACCAGATCCCATATCTGTTTTTTACTTTTTCTTTTTTTTCATCATCTTCTTCTCTGTAGTTCAGTCTGGGTATTTTCTATTTATATATTTTCCAGTTCTTTAATCTTCTCTTGAATAGTGTCTGTCTTCTGTTAATCGCGTATGTTGAATTCTTAATTTCATTCACTGTTTTCAGTTCTAGGGATTCTATTTGATTCTTTTTAATGCTTCATCTTTTCATTTATTTAATATATAATATTTTTGTTTTCTAGTCACTAAGTTGTGTCTGATTCTTTGTGACTCCATGGATTGTAGCCTGCCAGGCTCCTCTGTTTATGGAAATTCCCAGGAAACAATACTGGAATGGGTTGCCATTTCCTTCTCCAGAAAATCTTCCCAACCCAAGGATCAAACCCACGTCTCTGTCATTACAGGCAGATTCTTTACCACTGAGCCACCTTGGAAGCTCAATGCTTATTATTCAGTTCAGTTACTCAGTCATCTCCGACTCTTTGCCACTCCATTAATTGCAGCATGCCATGCCTCCCTGTCCATCACCAGCTCCTGGAGTTCATTCGAACTCACGTCCATTGAATCAGTGATGCCATCCAGCCATCTGATCCTCTGTCGTCCCCCCTCCTCCTGCCCCCAATCTCTCGCAGCATCAGAATCTTTTCCAATGAGTCAGCTCTTCGCATGAGGTGGCCAGAGTACTAGAGTTTCAGCTTTAGCATCATTCCTTCCAAAGAACACCCAGGACAGATCTCCTTTAGGATGGATTGGTTGGATCTCCTTGCAGTCCAAGGGACTCTCAAAAGTCTTCTCCAACATCACAGTTCAAAAGCATCAATTCTTCGATGCTCAGCTTTCTTCACAGTCCAACTCTCACATCCATACATGACCACTGGAAAAACCATAGCCTTGACTAAACAGACCTTTGTTGGCAAGGTAACGTCTCTGCTTTTCAATATGCTATCTAGGTTGGTCATAACTTTGCTTCCAAGGAGTAAGCGTCTTTTAATTTCATGGCTGCAATCACCATCTGCAGTGATTTTGGAGACCAAAAAGATAAAGTCTGATACTGTTTCCCCTGTTTCTCCATCTATTTCCCATGAAGTGATAGGACTAGATGCCATGATCTTCATTTTCTGAATGTTGAGCTTTAAGCCAACTTTTTCACTCTCCTCTTTCACTTTCATCAAGAGGCATTTTAGTTCCTCGTCACTTTCTGCCATAAGGGTGGTGTCATCTGCATATCTGAGGTTATTGATGTTTCTCCTGGCAGTCCTGATTCTAGCTTGTGCTTCTTCCAGCCCAGCGTTTCTCATGATGTACTCTGCATATAAGTTAAATAAGTAGAGTGATAATATATAGCCTTTTCCTATTTGGAACCAGTCTGTTGTTCCATGTCCAGTTCTAACTATTGCTTCCTGACCTGCATATAGGTGTCTCCTGAGGCAGGTCAGGTGGTCTGGTATTCCTATCTCTTTCAGAATTTTCCACAGTTTATTGTGATCCACACAGTCAAAGGCTTTGGCATAGTCAGTAAAGTAGAAATAGATATTTTTCTGGAACTCTCTTGTTTTTTCCATGATCCAGCGCATGTTGGCAATTTGATCTCTGGTTCCTCTGCCTTTTCTAAAACCACCTTGAACATCTGGAAGTTCACGGTTCACGTATTGCTGAAGCCTGGCTTGAAGAATTTTGAGCATTACCTTACTAGCGTGTGAGATGAGGGCAATTGTGCAGTAGTTCTGAGCATTCTTTGGCATTGCCTTCCTTTTGGATTGGAATGAAAACTGACGTTTTCCAGTCCTGTGGCCACTGCTGAGTTTTCCAAATTTGCTGGCATATTGAGTGCAGCACTTTCACAACATCATCTTTCAGGATTTGAAACAGCTCCACTGGAATTCCATCACCTCCACTAGCTTTGTTTGTAGTGATGCTTTCTAAGGCCCACTTGACTTCACATTCCATCATGTCTGGCTCTATCTTGGTTCATTATTAGTCATTGGTATTTTAGAATCCATGCCTGATAACTGTAGTATCTAGATCGCCAGTAAGTCTATTTTTCCTTCCATTTTTAGTTATTTGATTCTGTTTCTTGATTTGCATAGCAATTTTTTATTGTTTTTCTCAAATTTTTGAGGCTTTGAAGACTCTTCCTTTTGAGAGGAATAAATTCTTTGGTAGGCAGATAGAATGCAGGCTGAGTACATTCAACCAATTACAACTTGTCTTTTTATGATTTGTCTTTACTTTGGAGGAATAGCTTTTTCCGAGGTTTTACCTGCAAGTCTGTGCTTTCTACCTCCTGCTGAACCCTCAACTTCAATGTTTTTATTTCTTAGCATTTTAGAACTTCAAAATTCTCTACTTAATGTTTCAAACTCTTTTCAGCTCTTTTTGCGTAGTTTCGTGGGGTCTTATCTGACACATGCACAATTTAGGAATAAGTAAATGCTGTGTTATGCTCAGTCGTTCCATAGTGTCCTGCTCTTTGCAATCCTTTGGACTGTGGGCCTCATGTCTGGCCTATCTTGGTTCATTATTAGTCATTGGTATTTTAGAATCCATGCCTGATAACTGTAGTATCTAGATCGCCAGTAAGTCTATTTTTCCTTCCATTTTTAGTTATTTGATTCTGTTTCTTGATTTGCATAGCAATTTTTTATTGTTTTTCTCAAATTTTTGAGGCTTTGAAGACTCTTCCTTTTGAGAGGAATAAATTCTTTGGTAGGCAGATAGAATGCAGGCTGAGTACATTCAACCAATTACAACTTGTCTTTTTATGATTTGTCTTTACTTTGGAGGAATAGCTTTTTCCGAGGTTTTACCTGCAAGTCTGTGCTTTCTACCTCCTGCTGAACCCTCAACTTCAATGTTTTTATTTCTTAGCATTTTAGAACTTCAAAATTCTCTACTTAATGTTTCAAACTCTTTTCAGCTCTTTTTGCGTAGTTTCGTGGGGTCTTATCTGACACATGCACAATTTAGGAATAAGTAAATGCTGTGTTATGCTCAGTCGTTCCATAGTGTCCTGCTCTTTGCAATCCTTTGGACTGTGGGCCACCAAGCTCCTCTGTCCATGGGATTTCCAGACCAAGAATATTATAGTGAGTTGCCATTTCCTTCTCCAGCAAGTGCTTTAATTCAGGAGAAATTTCCTGCTGAATATGTCATTACTTCTCTACGATCTCCTTTTCTTTGGGGTTTTTTCCCTTACAGACTTTCTCTGTAGTGTTAATCACTCAGTCATGTCCGACTCTTTGTGACCCCATGGACTGTAGCCTTCCAGAGTTGTGTGTCCATGGAATTCTCCAGGCAAGAATCCTGAAGTGGGTAGTCATTCTCCTCTCCAGAGAATCTTCCCAACATAGGGGTTGAACCTGGGTTTTCTGCATTGCAGGCAGATATCATTTGAGCCTCTGCTGTTGCTGCTGCTAAATCACTTCAGTCATCTCCAACTCTGTGTGACCCCATAGACAGCAGCCTACTAGGCTCTCCTGTCCCTGGGATTCTCCAGGCAAGAACATTGGAGTGGGTTGCCATTTCCTTCTCCAATGCATGAAAGTGAAAAGTGAAAGTGAAGTTGTTCAGTCCTATCTGACTGTTAGTGACCCCAGCCTACCAGGCTCCCCAAGAGCCTACCACATATCTCCACCCATAGAATTTTTCAGGCAAGAGTACTGGAGTGGGTTGCCATTGCCTTCTCCATCTGAGCCACTAGGGAAGCCCAAGAATATTGGAATGGGTAGCTTATCCCTTCTCCAGGGGATCTTCAAGACTCAGGAATTGAACCAGGGTCTCTTGCATTTCAGGTGGACTCTTTACCACTGAGCTGCCACGGCAGCTCAAAGTGTTAGTCACTCAGTTGTATCCAACTCTTTGTGACTTCATGGACTGCAGTCTGCCAGCCTTTTCTGTCCATGGGATTCTCCAGACAAGAATACTGGAATGGGTTGTCATGCCCTCTTTCAAGGTATCTTCCGGACCCAGTGATCAAACCTGGGTCTCCTGCATTACAGGCACATTCTTTACCATCTGAGCCACCAGGGAAGCTCGAAAAGAGAGACTTCCCTGATCCGGAAATGAATCTGGGACACGGTGGTGAAAGTGCTGAATCCTAGCCACTAGACCTGAACCCAGTTTTGCTTGGTGAGGCTGCCCCTAACTCTGGGTTTCTCTTTTCTGTTTGGCTTGCATGCCTTGCTCCATGAACTGGGAAATACCATGATGAGAGAAATGGCATGAATATAGAACTCTGCTCTGTGTAGTTCTTTTCACTCTAGGATCTAGTACATTCAAGTCCTAGTTTCCACTTTTTTTCCTCTGATGTCTCCAAATGTTTGTTTGTAATTTATGCTATCTTAGTAGATATTCTCAGGATTAGGATTCATCTTACAGTAGCTAGTTTATCATAGCTAGAAATAGAATTTCTATAGTTAACACTTTCTTTCTAATTAAAAGTTGTAAAGGTTCTTTTATTCACGAAGCTGTACTCAATCTGCTATTGGTATTTGATTATGTACAGAGTTACAAAGCAGAGGTGAGCATACTGATGCAGCTTTCTTGATGAAATGCTCAGCACAGAGATACCTGCTCCTTCAATTCCTATTTTATTGGTAGGAGTATTGCCTTTATCTCAATACAGTCCTGAATTACTTCTTCCTAAAATATGGAGTTCTATGAATGCTAATTTTAAAGGTGCTCTACATCTTTAAAATTAATTGAAGCTCCATAGAAGCTTTATTTTTTTTTTAAACTGTGTGTAGGCAGCTTAGGAAAGCTTTAAAAACCCCAGTTTTCACTTGAAAACAAATTTCCTTCATAGTCTTAGCATATTAAACGCATAGACCAGGACTTCCCTGATGGTCCGGTGGCTAAGACTCCCTGCTGTCAATGTAGTGGGCCGAGGTTCGATCCCTGATCAGGGAACTAGATCCCACATGCCGCAACTCAGTGTGCCTGCTGCAACTAAAGATTGGCACAGCCAAACTAACAAAAACCAAATGTTAAAAAACTGTGTAGACCAGCGTCTTTCACACTTATGCATTCAGGTTTGCTATTCTAGATGTTGAGAGTAAGTAATGAACAACATCCTTTGGGGGACTGAAATTTGAAATTTCCTGTGAAATCCACACTAGGAGCACCATCACGGAACACGTTTGCAGAGCCCTGTGTTAGACTGCTTTCTGTGGACATCTGTTGACCTTATTTCTGCTTCCAGTGGTTACTGACTATTTTCAAAGGCCAGCAGGAACATGTAGATAGAAAGAGTATATAATAGCTATGGTTATTTTGGAATGTTTTGTTTCCTCCAAGGAATATATCAGATTGAAACAGTATATATAACTTAGCACAGTGAGTTTCTTAGCTATGCACTGTCACACTTTTTAACAAGCATTGCTGCATTACTGAAATAAAGTTAATGTAAGTTCTATTTAAACACATCTTTTGGTTTGATCTTCTAAATTGAAACTGTCAAGAGATCAAATAACAGTGTCATTATATGAAAAGATAGGGAACTATGCTTTAAACACTATCAGTGCATTTGATCTATCATATAGAACTAAGTTGGCAATTATCCTAAGAGTCAAATCAGCAAAAAAATAAGGAATCTGAAGAGTCAAATTAGTGAGTGCATGTAAATCTGTCATGTGGTTTTATGTAGCTATACATCTAAATGGCTGCATATATAGACATACATACACCTGTGTATACATACTTTGTTTTCACATTCCTAAACTGGCTCTTAGATAATTAGGAAAGATATACCTTTTTGCAAGTCATACTGCTTTTTGAAATGGACACATAGAATTTCTGACATTAATACTATCCATTGTTCTCTTCCTGTTATCAGTGTGGATAAATGACACTTGACTTTGTCTTTCTAATTTAGCAAGTTTGCCTGACCCCATATATCAGATCCAGTTATTAAGACTCTATGTAACCCCCAAAGTTAGTGAGGACTGCTTTTGTGTTTATGGTGAAAGTTGTCAAAGGCAGGATAGAAATGTAAATATGCTTTCGTGTGTCACAGTCATGACTTCCTCTGCTCTTTCTGCAGGGTCACACTGTGTGTGCTGACTTCGCATTTCATCTAGAACTTGTCCAGGGCTCAGAGTGGCCCTGGAAGAGTCAGAAGTGTCACCCTGAGAGTAAGAGCGAAGGATTTTAGAAAATCCTGTCTTTTGATGGGGAGTGTGACTTGTATCCTAGGGAAATAACTGCAAAACCCACATCTCCAAATTTTTTGGTGCAAGATCCAGAACTCTGTGACTGTAAAAATGGCAAGTGCTCAGGTTATAGATGAGGCAGAACTCTAAAGGCAGGTGATGTCTTCTGTGGAGACACTCAGGTATATAGGCAGACATTTTGGTATACGCAAAAGTGTATGTGGCAATGGCATGGATCAAAATATTGCTGTGTAATTGCAGCTGACTTTGTACTGGATTCTTTCAGTGTCAGGGCGCTTTCTTTTTCCTTCTGAAAGCAGCATTTTCTGTCTTATCTTCATTTAGGTCTGTATTTCCTTAAGTTCAAATGTCCCCATTCTGTTTTTCAAATCTCATTTGTTGCCATTTTCTCTTACATAGAGAGGAAGTATTATGTTTAGGCTACGTGTTTAAGGGTGAAAAGTGTTTATAAAATCTTCATCTGTTTCCTCTGAGCCTGATCTATTTGATGACATCATTCGTAATTTTACATGATTTGGACAATGCCAAGTGCATAGGTAGAATGTTCAGGACAGTAAACAGAACGTGTTTTTGTCATTAGCCAGAGAACCCAGGCTATAGCTTGTAATTCTTTTTTTTAAAAATACACTTACAAAGGCAGGTGATGTCTAAATCCAACCAGAGAACGTGGTCATAACTGATACATTTTTTGTGGGGTGTTTCATTACACTGAATGCTGTGTATGGTTCAATCATGGATCTGGATGGAGGTTCAGTCTTTGAACCCTGTGTTAACAGTTTTGATTTGGGCTAGGTCATTGATAATATCAACGATCAGGGGTTTTGGAGACATTTGAATAAAATCTCTTAGTGTTTGGAATTTTGAGACAGTGATAGATGGTCATATTAATTTCATGTTAACAAGTGATGAATAGATACATGGGTCACTTCCTCTCATTCTTCATTCTTAGTTTTTACTGCTCTCCCATGATGTCACATTTTTTTCTAAATTGGTTATTCAGGGGCCTACTTAAAACTTCCCAAATGACTGAGTACTTCAGTTTGAAATTCTTTTCATAGCGGCAGTTAGGGCATCATTTCCTATGACCTCCGTGTCTTGGTCATCCGAGCTTTGTTTGCCCTTTAAATAATAAAGAGGTCAGAGCATAGAAGAGAGAATCTTCCTGAAGATTTATGAAATGTCAAAGTTGAACAAATGTATGATCTGTTTAATTTCAGTAAGAATAAAAGCTGGAACTGACTTGTATGAAAGCATCAAGGGAGGTAAAACTTTTTAGAACTTCCAAGAGTGGGGACTCACTGGTTCTCGCGCTGTAATGCTTAGGGACTCATCCTGGTGGGAAGATATCATCTGGTAAAAACTTGCTGTTTCTGTCATACTATGTGGCACACTTGCACCTTGAGGGTCCTGGTCCAATAAAAGAGTTAATCCAAGTGCTGAACACTGTTTAGCTGTCTTGGGACATTTGTTCTCTGTTCATGGAGTTAGTAATTTTAATGTAAATAGGCACCCCAGCAGCTGTGTCCCCTTAAGCATATTTTATTTAGCAGCTGAGTTATCCACGTCACTTGGCAGCTATAGATTTTCAATTTTTCCTTGTGCCAAGAGGGCAGCTGGAATAATTTGAGTACTCATTAATTTGGGAGAAATATGAGCTGTGTACTGCAGACAACATGAGTCTTCTGTATGGTGTTGTACCAGGATAAGCAGATCAGAGTAGAAGCAATTTGCCCTATCCCATAGGGGCCCTAGGATTTTAATAAGCTGGTTATGAAAATTCTATTTCTTTGCAATTTGAAGCATCTAATTAGAGCCCGTAATTTCTCTCTTATAACGAGAGTGGATGAAGGTTAACGTTAGGCCTCCCGGGTCCTTTCACATTCATTTACAGTGAGAAATCAGGTAACAGTTGTAGCTAATTAGAACAGGGAATTAAATATTTAGTCCATCTTTATTTAACTTGGAGAACACATGCATGTTTTTGGGGTATGGAAAATGATAAAGAGAAGTGAAATTTAATTTTTAATCAAAGATAAACTTAAAGGCAGTATAATAATTTTAGCACTGATGATCCTAAGCCGACAGCCAGAGTGGCAATTGCCTCTAGCCGTCTGAATTGTCAAGATAAAGGAAGATGATTCGATTTAATTTCATCACTCAACATGTTTCTCAAGTTCAAACAACTGGGATTTATGCCATCTGCATAAAGTACAAAGAATTCCGTGATTTCTATCATATCAGTGACATAACAAAACCACCTTTTGGATGTTTCAGAATTTGGATTTTGAGTTTGAATGAGTATGTGTTTGGTAACCATTCTAAGGAGATATATCATTCGTAGGCGTTTTTTTTAAGAAAGGACGCTTGTCTAATAAAATTGCTCCCTGAGAGGAAATCCATGAGGCAGGACCCCTGTGGAAATGGGACTGCATTATGTGGAATAAAGTCTGACTTTGCCATAAACTGATAGTGAAACTCCTACATGCTGAAGACAATAAGTCATTCTTCTCTTGTCATAAGCTGATCCAAATTATCTTCCTAAAGTTAGATTCAATTAAGTCAGGACGTGCATACCTAAAAGAAATCCCTCAGATCCGATCCCATGATTGATCTTTTCTCCAGGGCCTGACACAAGGGCAAAGCATCTTGAGAGTGCACTCTGTTCATAGGACAGCTCCCAGGACTCCTGTAGCTTACCCTGAAGCAGGCTGTTAGGGTGCCAGAACACTGGGAAAGGGTGACTGTGAGGGGAAGTGATGAGAAGTCTTCGAAAAATAGAAAGATTCCAAAGAGTAACTCTGCAGCAGCATTTCTCTAACTTTTCTAGGGAGGTGATTTATCATGGCCGGTGAATCCCATCAAAACTGTGGTTATTTCATCTGGGTGATGCTTGAAACATCTTTGCAGATTTGTGTAAAATAAATGGCAGCTCTCAAAGACCATCTTACTTTGCTACATTGGCTTCCAGTTGCCAGTTATTATAAAATGGTTTCTGATGGCAATAATCCTTTGAAAATCGCCTGTTATTGGGGATAATAGCTGGTTGTCAGAGCATTAACCACTTTCGACTTCTCTTTGGGCTATTACATAACAAAAGAATGAACTGGTGGTGAGTCTGCCAGGTGTATTAAATTATATCATGCATTATAGAAGTTCTGTGAGGGGATTAGCATCCAGAAAAGACCATCAGACATTGCCAAACTCATTATCTGCTGAGGCAGGAGTCTGGCCTCAGGCCTGGGCATGCAGGGCTTGGGTTGTAACTATTATAAGCCACTGGGTCCAGTCCTTCTCTGCCCTAGTATGAGATGGACAAATAGCCCACCAGCATTTCTTCTGTTTTCCACGTCTAAAGAAAATCGAAGTATACTGCTTTAACCATGGTCAGCTTCAAAGCTGTATTGACTTATTTATTCATTTGTCTGATTTCTTAATGGCAGGTATACCTACTGGGCAGTCTTCAGTAGTCATAGAATTTGGTGGACCCTCCCAACACCTCTTGGAATACTAGGCTTTGTTCTCTAGTTCCCTTAGAATAAGAAATGTAGATGGTGGGCATGATGTCTGGGAGGCTCTGCTATAGTGACTCAGGCACTTAGTTTCCAAAAGGGAGAACCATAAAATGAAATGATGGTTGAATATCTGTGGAAATAAGCTTTTGGCTGCAAATATTCACATGAATCAGGGCTTGCCTGTTCTCAACAGCTCTGGATGATCCTTCAAGTAGCCATTGGCCCATACTGTTTCTGATGACCTGTGGAATGGTGCTGCTTCCAATATTCAGTGGAACATACTTATGAGACCTATTTAATAGCATTTCATCTCTAACCTGTAAGCCCTCAACTGTGCATTTTCCTACCTGAGTGTTATCTGTATGAAGTCAGGTCTTGTGTCAACATTGAACCCCTAGTGCCTCATATAAAGCCTGATGTATAGTACATGCTATGTAAATATCTGCTGAATGAAAATGAATGGAAATTTCTGATTATCTTTTACTGAAAAATATTTTCTTTTTAACAAAAGTATTATATATTTACTGTAGATAATTTGTAAAAAAAAAAGCAGTTAATAGGAAAGAAGTATCACTGGCATTAGATACTTTTTGCATGTATCTTTCCATTATTTTTTTTTCTATGTATGTATACTTTTAACTTTTTATAGATTGGATAAGATTGTCCATGGCTTTTGATGAGAACAGATACTACACTGGATCTTAGCCATAAAGCCAGGAAGCTATGTCCATGGCATTTTGGAACCTATTTTGTCTGTTTAGTAATGTCTTTTCAAGTCATTAAGTGATCAACTTTCCCATTATTTGTAGTGGGTTCGTTAAAGTCGCTGAATGAACATACTACAATCCCCTTCTGTGGGCACGTTTAGATTATAATTTTTCTCTAGTATGAACAGTGTTTTCCAATAATATGTTCTCTAATGAACATATGTCCTTTATGGGAAATCTTTCCTTCACTCTCTGATGGTATCCTAGGGCAACATGGAGAGACAAACAAAAGCGATATCCAATATATTAAAACTTCTGAAAAGACAGATTAATTTGGTGGGTAGAAAGAGAGGCAAATCATGCTTTCACAGAATATAAGGCATCTAAATTTTTCTAAAATAGAAAGGACAGCATCATCTTACTGAAATCATCCGTGGCTAAATGTTTAGATGCCATGGAATTTGAATTGTTACATAGGTTCTATCTGAACATTTTAGCAAAATAAAAAAAATTCAACTTGGTGGTAAAAAAATAATTCCTAGAAGTGATTTCCAAGAAATGGAATTACCATGTCAAATGTCATGTGCATTTCACATATTTGAAACATATGGCCAAGTTATTTTCAGGAAGCTATAGCAGTTTATATTCCCACCAGTAGAAAGACTATTTCCTAATATTTTTGTTGTCATTAACAAATCATTTCCAATTTAATAGCAAACCCCTCCAAAAATAACACCTCAAAACTCTTATTTTTAATTTGTATTTATGCATAAAAGTAGGGTTGGACATTTTGATCTGTTTTTTGTTTTGTTGCTGTATTTCTTCTTCTGTGATCTGGCAGTTCATGTCTCTTGGTAGTGTTCTCATATCGTAGTGTTGCAATTAAGAAAATGAGCTTTGGAGTCCCACATACCTTCAGTTCAGTTCAGTTCGGTCGCTCAGTCGTGTCCAACTCTTTGCGACCCCATGAATCGCAGCACGCCAGGCCTCCCTGTCCATCACCAACTCCCAGAGTTCACTCAGACTCACGTCCATCGAGTTGGTGATGCCATCCAGCCATCTCATCCTCTGTCATCCCCTTCTCCTCATGCCCCCAATCCCTCCCAGCATCAGAGTCTTTTCCAATGAATCAACTCATCACATGAGGTGGCCAAAGTGCTGGAGTTTCAGCTTTAGTATTATTCCTTCCAAAGAAATCCCAGGGCTGATCTCCTTTAGAATGGACTGTTTGGATCTCTGCTATATGACCTGAAACAGGTTCCTACCCTTTCTAGGCCTCAGTTTGCTTATCTGTTAAATGAGAATAATGGTGGTACCCTCCCATTGCAATCCTGCTATGTATGGTATCTGGCAAAGGCCCAGTGCTCAACATCCTCAAGTTTTAGTTCATCAATACTCAATCCCTCGATTTCTCTTGGCATATTCCTACTCCATATGCCATGATGGATTATCCCCATTTAATCTGTGTTTATATCTTTTAATTGCCTGCAGTAAACCGCCTTAATTCATTTATCTGACAAATATTTAGGGTATCTGCTATGGGTCAGGTGCTAGATTAGAAGTTCAGCAATAGTAAACAAAACGCATTATTATTTTCATCGTGAAACTTATACTTCTGTGTATGTGTGTAGGGGACAGAGCATAGCTAAGTAACAGAAAAATAAAATACCTGTAATTGTACCAAATACTATGCAGAAAATCAATAGGGGCTGAGATGTAATAAAAGGGGGACTTATTTTAGATAATGTTAAGAGAGGGAGACTTTCAGGGGTAGAAAGTTTTCTGGTAAGGCATCTATTAGAATTGTTATTATCAGAAAGATAAGAGATAACAAGTGTTGGCAGAGGTAGAGGTGTGGATAAAAGGAACCCTGGTGCATTGTTGGTTGGATTGTAAATTAGTGTAATTACACTAATGGAAAACAGCATGGAGGTTCTTCAAAAAATCAAAAGTACACTACCATGTAATTCAGTAATCTGGCAATAGATACCCACTTCTGAAGAAAGGAACTTTTCTGAAGGAAATGAAATCATTATCTTGAAGAGACAACTGCATCACCATGTTCAATGCAGCATCACTCACAATAGCCAAGGCATAGTAACAACCCGTGTCCATCTATATGTGAATGGAAATATATGTGTGTATATATATGTATACTTATATGATATATATGCATGATATAGATATTAATATATGTAACACAGTCATAAGAAAGGAAATCCTGCTGTTTGTGACACGTATGGACCTTGAGAGTATAATGATTATTAAAACAATTTGGAGAGGGTAAGACAAGTACTATATGATCTTACTTATATCTGGAATCTGAAAACAACCAAACAAAAGCAAAGCTTATATAAACATGATAGAATGGTGTTGCCAGGGGCTGTGGAGAGAGGAGTGTGAGGAATGGGGAAGAGCTTGTCAAAGACTGCAGAGTTCAGGTTACAATATAAATGAGTTCTCAGAATCTCATTTAGAGCATGGTGACTATAGTTACTTTGCCAACAAAGGTCCGTCTAGTCAAGGCTATGGTTTCTCCTGTGGTCATGTATGGATGTGAGAGTTGGACTGTGAAGAAGGCTGAGCGCCGAAGAATTGATGTTGATAGTTTGAACTGTGGTGTTGGAGAAGACTCTTGAGAGTCCCTTGGACTGCAAGGAGATCCAACCAGTCCATTCTGAAGGAGATCAGCCCTGGGCTTTCTTTGGAAGGAATGATGCGAAAGCTGACACTCTAGTACTTTGGCCACCTCATGCAAAGAGTTGACTCATTGGAAAAGACTGTGATGCTGGGAGGGATTGGGGGCAGGAGGAAAAGGGGATGACAGAGGATAAGATGGCTGGATGGCATCACTGACTTGATGGATGTGAGTTTGAGTGACCTGCAGGAGTTGGTGATGGACAGGGAGGCCTGGTGTGCTGCAACTCATGGGATCGCAAAGAGACACAACTGAGCAACTGAACTGAACTCAACTGAACTGACTATAGTTAATAGCTATGGTATTAAGTACTTGAAAGTTGCACAGAGTAAATCATAAATATCTCACTGGGAAAAGAAAGTAGTAATTGTGTAAGGTGATGAATGTGTTAACTAACCTTATTGTGGATATCATTTTGTAATATATCCACCTATCAAATCATCATATACAGGGCTATGCATTAATATGTCTCAGGAAATCAGGGGGAAATAATTTAATGTTTAAAATGCTTATTTTATCCATTTATTAATAAATAAACATACCTTTCTTTAAGCATTGACATGTATTTACTACCATGTATAAAATAGATAGCTAGTGGGAATTTGTTGTATAACAGAGGGAGCTCAGCTTGGTGGTCCGTAATGATCTAGAGTGGTTGGATAAAAGGGATGGGAGGGAGGCTCCAGAAGGAGAGGATATATGTATACACATAGCTGGTTCACATTGCTGTATGGCAGGAACTAACGCAACATTGTAACTTAATTACACTCCAATTAAATACACACACACACACACACACACACACACACATACACACACACACGTTCCTCTTTATCAACTGGCATTTGGGCTGCAGAGCTCAAGATGGCCTGCATCCTGTTCAGGGAACCAAGATGTTTGGGGAGAAAGTGCAGAAATGATGCAGTTTTAAAAGAAGATGATACTCTTTGGGGCTCTACCGTGGTCCCCTTAACCAGAGAGAGAAACAAATCTGTGTCCTGTCTTGGTCACAAAATTAGGACAGAAATAGAGTAAAAAAATGAGGAAGATCTTCAACCAGTAACTTCTGTGAAGTTGGCAGTAGTAACAGAAAAGCAGTCTCATCTCTTCCCTCTCTTTTTTCCTTTATATCTCTTTGCCTTCCTTGTTCTATAAAAAGTATTTTCAAAACTTACAATTTCAGTGAGAGTGGAGACAATATGGTTTTTTCCTCCCTGTTGAAGACATAAGAGACCTGAGTTCGATCCTTGGGTCAGAAAGATCCCCTGGAGAAGGGCATGACAACCCACTTCAGTATTCTTGCCTGGAGAATCTCATGGACAGAGGAGCCTGGTGGGCTACAGTCCATAGGGTCGCAAAGAGTCAGATATGACTGAAGTGACTTAACCCACAGGCACTGTTAATACTTGATAGGAAGAGTAGGTAGGAGGGTGGGTGGATGAGAAACATAAAGCAAAAATGGTAATACAATTACAGGTCAGTAGGAAGGTCAAAGTGAGGGTTATAAAAGAAGAGCCCCAAACACCTCATCTCTGAGAGTGGAACCCTCTTCTTGAGGGAACCCAGAACAGCTGTAAGACTTAAAACGTAACAGTTGCTTAGGATAAAATAGAACTTACTGGTTGAAGACAATTTCCCTGGGAGTTTCTCAGAAAGAAGGCAATGGCCCCCCAGAGAAGAATACAATGGCCCTCCAAATCCCTCTGGAACTTTAATTTACTTTCCTCTCCTGTCCTCATGAGGCGTATACTCATATTTATGTCAATTTAGTGTCTCTCTCAGAGAAGGCAATGGCACCCCACTCCAGTCCTCTTGCTTGAAAATTGCATGGATGGAGTAGCCTGGAAGGCTGCAGTCCATGGGGTCGCTGAGGGTCGGACACGACTAAGCGACTTCACTTTTGCTTTTCACTTTCCTACATTGGAGAAGGAAATGGCAGCCCACTGCAGCGTTCTTGCCTGGAGAACCCCAGGGATGGGGGAGCCTGGGGGGCTGCCGTCTGTGGGGTCGCACAGGGTCGGACACGACTGAAGTGACTCAGCAGCAGCAGCAGCGGCTTTCTAGGGTGGGATCTTCAGAACCTGGGGACTTGCTCTCTCAGTGGAAGTTCTAGGTTTGGGATGCACTGGAACCTCTGGAGACTGTCTCTTATACACATCTTAAGAAAGGAAATCCTGCTGTTTGTGACACGTATGGACCTTGAGAGTATAATGATTATTAAAACAATTTGGAGAGGGTAAGACAAGTACTATATGATCTTACTTATATCTGGAATCTGAAAACAACCAAACAAAAGCAAAGCTTATATAAACATGATAGAATGGTGTTGCCAGGGGCTGTGGAGAGAGGAGTGTGAGGAATGGGGAAGAGCTTGTCAAAGACTGCAGAGTTCAGGTTACAATATAAATGAGTTCTCAGAATCTCATTTAGAGCATGGTGACTATAGTTACTTTGCCAACAAAGGTCCGTCTAGTCAAGGCTATGGTTTCTCCTGTGGTCATGTATGGATGTGAGAGTTGGACTGTGAAGAAGGCTGAGCGCCGAAGAATTGATGTTGATAGTTTGAACTGTGGTGTTGGAGAAGACTCTTGAGAGTCCCTTGGACTGCAAGGAGATCCAACCAGTCCATTCTGAAGGAGATCAGCCCTGGGCTTTCTTTGGAAGGAATGATGCGAAAGCTGACACTCTAGTACTTTGGCCACCTCATGCAAAGAGTTGACTCATTGGAAAAGACTGTGATGCTGGGAGGGATTGGGGGCAGGAGGAAAAGGGGATGACAGAGGATAAGATGGCTGGATGGCATCACTGACTTGATGGATGTGAGTTTGAGTGACCTGCAGGAGTTGGTGATGGACAGGGAGGCCTGGTGTGCTGCAACTCATGGGATCGCAAAGAGACACAACTGAGCAACTGAACTGAACTCAACTGAACTGACTATAGTTAATAGCTATGGTATTAAGTACTTGAAAGTTGCACAGAGTAAATCATAAATATCTCACTGGGAAAAGAAAGTAGTAATTGTGTAAGGTGATGAATGTGTTAACTAACCTTATTGTGGATATCATTTTGTAATATATCCACCTATCAAATCATCATATACAGGGCTATGCATTAATATGTCTCAGGAAATCAGGGGGAAATAATTTAATGTTTAAAATGCTTATTTTATCCATTTATTAATAAATAAACATACCTTTCTTTAAGCATTGACATGTATTTACTACCATGTATAAAATAGATAGCTAGTGGGAATTTGTTGTATAACAGAGGGAGCTCAGCTTGGTGGTCCGTAATGATCTAGAGTGGTTGGATAAAAGGGATGGGAGGGAGGCTCCAGAAGGAGAGGATATATGTATACACATAGCTGGTTCACATTGCTGTATGGCAGGAACTAACGCAACATTGTAACTTAATTACACTCCAATTAAATACACACACACACACACACACACACACACACATACACACACACACGTTCCTCTTTATCAACTGGCATTTGGGCTGCAGAGCTCAAGATGGCCTGCATCCTGTTCAGGGAACCAAGATGTTTGGGGAGAAAGTGCAGAAATGATGCAGTTTTAAAAGAAGATGATACTCTTTGGGGCTCTACCGTGGTCCCCTTAACCAGAGAGAGAAACAAATCTGTGTCCTGTCTTGGTCACAAAATTAGGACAGAAATAGAGTAAAAAAATGAGGAAGATCTTCAACCAGCAACTTCTGTGAAGTTGGCAGTAGTAACAGAAAAGCAGTCTCATCTCTTCCCTCTCTTTTTTCCTTTATATCTCTTTGCCTTCCTTGTTCTATAAAAAGTATTTTCAAAACTTACAATTTCAGTGAGAGTGGAGACAATATGGTTTTTTCCTCCCTGTTGAAGACATAAGAGACCTGAGTTCGATCCTTGGGTCAGAAAGATCCCCTGGAGAAGGGCATGACAACCCACTTCAGTATTCTTGCCTGGAGAATCTCATGGACAGAGGAGCCTGGTGGGCTACAGTCCATAGGGTCGCAAAGAGTCAGATATGACTGAAGTGACTTAACCCACAGGCACTGTTAATACTTGATAGGAAGAGTAGGTAGGAGGGTGGGTGGATGAGAAACATAAAGCAAAAATGGTAATACAATTACAGGTCAGTAGGAAGGTCAAAGTGAGGGTTATAAAAGAAGAGCCCCAAACACCTCATCTCTGAGAGTGGAACCCTCTTCTTGAGGGAACCCAGAACAGCTGTAAGACTTAAAACGTAACAGTTGCTTAGGATAAAATAGAACTTACTGGTTGAAGACAATTTCCCTGGGAGTTTCTCAGAAAGAAGGCAATGGCCCCCCAGAGAAGAATACAATGGCCCTCCAAATCCCTCTGGAACTTTAATTTACTTTCCTCTCCTGTCCTCATGAGGCGTATACTCATATTTATGTCAATTTAGTGTCTCTCTCAGAGAAGGCAATGGCACCCCACTCCAGTCCTCTTGCTTGAAAATTGCATGGATGGAGTAGCCTGGAAGGCTGCAGTCCATGGGGTCGCTGAGGGTCGGACACGACTAAGCGACTTCACTTTTGCTTTTCACTTTCCTACATTGGAGAAGGAAATGGCAGCCCACTGCAGCGTTCTTGCCTGGAGAACCCCAGGGATGGGGGAGCCTGGGGGGCTGCCGTCTGTGGGGTCGCACAGGGTCGGACACGACTGAAGTGACTCAGCAGCAGCAGCAGCGGCTTTCTAGGGTGGGATCTTCAGAACCTGGGGACTTGCTCTCTCAGTGGAAGTTCTAGGTTTGGGATGCACTGGAACCTCTGGAGAGGGGCGAGGTTGGTGTATAGATAATGAACACATATATATTGCCAAAACCCTACAAGTGATTCTGATATACACACATTCCTTAGCTGTCCCCAAGAGCCAGGTTCCTACCTGTCTGCCTCTTGGAGAATCACAGGTAAAATGGAATGAACACTGTCTTCAACAATATCCTTGCAGATGTCTGAGAAGCCCTTGACTTTTCCTACTGACATTTAAGCCCCCGAAGGCAGTAGGTGAGATGACAGCGGAAGCTGCTGTTTTAGACTAATTATTAGTGACAGGAAGATTGGTTGGGAAGATAGAAGTGACAAGAATCTTGGGAGAAAACAACTGTGCCAGCTTAGCATTCACAACAGCTGTTGGTTTTAATGAGTCTGAGAATGATTTGGGCAGAATTCCAGTCTCCTAAATCCTTGACCTGTACCCTGCCACTGCACTGAGCGACCAGGATGCTTTGTAGAGGGGCCTCTCTTTCTACATCTTGCTGCTGCTTTTGTGGGCTTTGAGCCACAAATCTCAGAACACACTAGTGCAACACTTGTGACCGAGGCCAAATGGGCCTTGATCCCATACCCTGATTTGGACTCTTAGAACCTCCCCAGTCCAGAGGTAGAGGAAAGCAAAGGAAGACAAACTTGCGAGGAGGGACAGTAAGGGAAAAGGAGCTTTTCTCTAAGGTCCAGAGAGGCAGTCCTAGGTCAGGTCTTCAAGCTTTGCCCTCCTGAGCTTTTCCCCAGTCTAACTCTCTTTAGGGTCCGGGCAAGGAGCGCCACTGGAGGTCTTCTCTTAGAAAGAATCTCTTGTCACACACACACTTCTGCAGGATTGCCTCCCCATCCAGCCCCTACTATTTTACTTTGTTTCACTTAGCCACAGTCCTGCCAAGTGGGTCCTGTCAACGCCATCATACTTTACAAGTAAGGAAAAGGAGGTTTCAAAGAATTTCAGCTCCTTCAGAGAAGACAGATTCTAAAATGAGGTGTGCCAAGTTCCCAGTTCTTAACCTTTTCTTGTATCCACTGCATTCTGCTAACCTGCCCACCCAGTCATCTCTGTTTTTCATGAAGGGATGCCATCTGTCCAAACTGTCACAAAGTATGGGGGAAAAGGAGAGAATTCTACTCAGGGTTGCTAGGAATAGCAGGTGTCACATCACTATTTTAAGATGTGGTCTTTTCCCTGCTAGGTAATCTCTGAAGCAGGCAGCTATTTAAAATACAGTTGGCTTCGATCTTTGCATGGTTTTCATCTAGAATCAAGCAGCAGAACCTAGGAAAAATATATTATAAACCTGATCATCCACCCATGGAAGGCCTTAAGTATGACACGATTTTATGGCCCCAGAAGTTGAGACTGTAATAACAAAGACCAGAAGATTTTTCATTTCTCCATTTCTTCCTGTTTTATCATTGAGCTTCAGTGTAAAAGAAACAAGGAGACTAGGCAGAAGGGAAGTAAAACTTCAGCTGATTGATAGTAGGCCAGTTTGAAATAATAGGAAAGTATTTGAAATGGAGTTAGTAATGAAGGAAAGGGCTCTAACTCTGACAAATTCTAGTATATCGCATGCTGACTTCTTTCAACTTCCAAAATTTGTGAAAAGAAATGGAGATGAGTGGGTCTGTTAAAAGTCTACTATATGCTGGCTGCTGAGTTGGGCACAGTTGCTTCATTCTGCCGTCACAACATCTACATTTCTGATGGAGGGAGAAATAGGTGTAAATCAAGTAAACAAACAAATCATAATGATAGCTGCAAAATGTACCAAGCACCATGGAGGAGACAAATGGAGAGATCCAAAGGAGGGGAACTGGGGTCGGAGGAAGTTAGCCATGCAAAGTGGCGGAGAAGAATATTCTAGGCAATGGAAAAGCTGAAAGCAGAGACTCTAAAGCTGAAAGGAGTTTGTTGTGTTTCCGTATCTTCCAGGATATCCAGCTGTGATAGGAGTTTGCAATATATCCTAAGTGCAGTGGAAAGACATTGGGGGGTTCTAACCCAGGGAGTCACACAATCCCATGATGTCTCATGAGCATAAATATTGCCACCCCAATTTGTGGACGAATTAGGTTCTCTTTTCCATAAGCAGATTTTCTGATGTTTTGTATAATTTATCAGCCTTATACACATGAGTTTCTTTTTGTTTATGGTATTGAATCTGTAAGTCTTCTTGGAAGAATGAGCACACTTGTGAGCAAATAACTGTCACCACTTTCTCTGGGTCTGAGGGCAAGAGAGGCAGAGAAGGACCTCCCAGTTACACAAATCCAAGATGACTGTTTCAGGAGTCAGCCTGAAGATGACTTTCATGTCATTGCCAGTCAACAAGTGGTTGAGTGCTGACTCTTTGCCAACTGTTGTGCTGGATTCTATGGATTCAGAAACACATGAGACAGGAGCCATGTCCATCTGTCTATTCCATCCCTGCATCTTTAAATTCATTCCTTCAAAGGCTCCATGATTTGATGTCGCCATAGGACTCAGCATTTACAGTGATACCCATTTTTCTCAGGGCTCTTGATCTCTTGTTTCTCCATGGTGAGGACTTATTCCTCATGTGACTCTACTGGATCTGATAATGGATATCCAGTATCTAGCACTCACTAAATCAGCAAAGGATAAGCATGTAAATGAATGAACCTCTCTCTCAATTTGGCAAACACTTAAGTTGAAAGTACCCATCTTGGTTGTCCACAGAACATAATCTGTTCTTGAGAAATTTATAGTGCAGAATATGAGAAGTATATAAAAACAGCAGTTTTAAAGCTGGAATCCAGAGGTTCCCAGAGAACCCGAGTTGAGACTCGATGGAGAGATGCCCCAAACCTCATAAATCTTATCGGAAATGTGAATGTTGATCTTTGGGGCATTTTTTTCGTCCATAGCCCGTGCCAAATTCTTGGTGGATCTTATGACTTTGCAAAGGTTAACAGAAGGTTTAATTGTTATACCTCTAGTGTTATTCTGATTGTGTTAGGAATTGCCAATCTCATTATCCTTAGCTTGTCAAAACCCTTTTGTAGGAAAAAAAATCCTCTTCTTCACTCGTGAAAGTCAGTTTCCTCTTCAGCCAAACCCCTGGGTATGGTTAGGGAAGCATTCATAAATAGGGGATTTGGCTCTCCTGGGTTCACCTTACTTGGTTTAATGTAACAATCATCTGAAACATAAATAGAATGCAACCCTAGCAGACTGGAACTCATTGCTTCTGACTTGTCTTTTCATTTATTAACTCATTTACCATTGATCACAGTAAATGAATGAATGGATTCAGAGGGTTTTACTAACTTAATCAAGATTACCAAGATAATAAGTATGGATTTTGGACTCACCTGGAATGCAGTTCTCCTGATTCCCAGCCCATTTTATGGGTACTCAGTATTTGTTTTAATCAAATATACTAAGCCATAGAGACATGGAAATGAATGTCGTGAAGAAAGACTCATTGACCCCTGGAAGCAAGAGGCATATCATACTATAGAGAGCTTCATGGGGAAGCACCAATACAAAATGAGTGACCAGAGTGGGGTGGGCTGAAACCTTCACTGTGGTTTTCTTGGGGAGAAAGAAGCAAAACAAGATAAACAAACTTAAAATTGAATATCAGTTGGCCCTGGAAATGGAGTGGCTACCCTTAGTTGTCTGTTGCCTGTTTGGCCCTGGAGTGATTAGGGCAGGCAGATACTGGCCCAGCGTATGCATACCTGATAAACAGAGAAAGCTGAGGGCAATGGGGTTTGGGTTGGTTGGTTTGCATATCAAAGGTATACTTGAAGGCAAATTGTTTACTGTTTCCAAAATTGGCTAACCCTATGGGCAGTTTCTCCAGAACTGAAGGCCCCAGATATCAGAGCATCAAAAATACCCTATGAATGAAGTTAATGAAGCTGAATAATCTAATGAATTGTATCACCCACCTTTGAGGATGTTTGTAGCTTGACTTCCTACTGCTCAGTGAAGTGGTGTGTAGTCTCTTTTCTAGTATGCTAAACTAGGTTACCGTCTCTAGGTTACCCTGAGACAGCCATCTCTTTCACTTGACAAAATACATGGCTATAAAGCTAGATTTCCATCCCTGGCCAGAAGATTACAGATGGCAGTTTTTTCTAAATTAGGATATTTTCAATACCTCACATGAGATATGAGGCACTATGCTTGAGAGGAAGGCGATTTTACAGACTCTTAGAGCATCCCCAAAATGACAGTCCGTTTTTTCAAAATGATCTATGATATTCATTTGTTGAAATTTTATTACTTTTGTAATTTAATTCAATTTATCCCATTTTATTGCTGCTCAGGGCACTGTTACCTTATTTGCCTCTCTCGTCCTTCTGGATAAGGATGTTTCTTATTTTATTATAAGCATGATGGCTTCTAGATGAAAGCAGCCTGCTCAATAAAACTGTTTTCATTGGCATCAAGCATCTCTGAGCCCACCTCTACTTTTGCAGAATCTTCATGCAAACAAATATTGGCAGTGATTTATGAAGCATTTTTGTGGTTAATCAAGTTCCAGCTCTCATTTTCTGCTTAGAGATTAAAGATTTTATTCAGAAATGCTTCCCTGCATCAGAAATCATAGAAATGAGCAAATTGCAATAGAAGTTGGTTGGGATTATTTTTTGTGAAGATACAGACTAAGTATATAGTAATATCAAATTGACTTTAAAACACAAAGATGTCAGATGACTTCTTTCTGAAGCCAAAGTTGTATACTACTTTAAGAAATCCTGGGGATATTTTAGGGAATAGTTGAGTTGGACAGTGAGTCAAAAGGGATAGGAGTAGTTGAGAAGACGTGAAGGTGAGTCCACATGTTTGTTTTACAGAGGCTGCTGCTTACCTGAATGGCAATAGGAACACATAGGTGTGGGCAACCATATGTACTGGGTGATTCTTTTAGCAAATTTTATTTATAATGTCCCATTGAAGTTGCATGTCTTTATAGTTAAGGATACTGGATTTGTAGTTAAATGCTATTTTAAAGTAAAAGACTGCCCTCCTTTCTAAAAACAAGAATAAAGACTGTATATTTGAAGACTCCTCAGTGCCCTGTCCAGCCCTTTCCTCTGTATTTGGATTTGGTAGTGGGGCTATTATAATTTCCAGAAGCAATGCTTTGTGTATGAACACCGAGCTCAGCAGCTATAGACATCTTAGTACAGATCTGCTTTTTCTTGAGAAAAGAAGAAATTGTAGTTGACTGATCGTGCTTGCCCAATTTGACTGGTGTCTGGTATTCCTGTTTGCAGGACTGACACAGACTTCCTTAAAAATACCATCTTGATCCAGCTTCTCTGTTTTTTGTTTTTAAACCATCCAATGGACTGTAAACTCCTTGAAGTTTAGCCTCAATCCTTGGCAGTATGTGGAAACACCTTTAAAAGAAACAACTTCAAAGATTTCTTAATTCGCATTCCCACTTCTTTTTGTTCAGCACTTATCTTTTTGGTATCTTTCTGAAGTGTTGGACTCCAGTCACTTGTTTCAGACCCACCATGGGTGCTTCTAAAACACATGGCTCCCTGGGCCAACTTAATCTGAGTTTTTGAAGAGTAGGTGCTGGGGATTGGTGATTCCAGCGCCCAGTGAAGTATGAAAGCTTTCACCCCTGTGGCCAGAGCCGCTGCTGTTTCTCACTTTCAGTGTTTCGGTGGCCTCCTACCTGGTGGCTCTGCTTCTCTTATTTCCCTGTGGTCGTGGTCCTCAAGCTTGGATGCACATTAAAATGTCCACAGGGAGATTAAAAGTTGGGCCTTGCCTCCAGAGGTTCTGATTTGATGGTCTTGACTGGGCCCTGTGCACTCACATTGTAAGAGCGTCACGGGAAGTTGGAGTGGAAGCCGGGATGAGGGCCGTTCTCCCAGGCCTGCTCTCCGCTCTGCAGACTCTGCAGAATGACCCTTTCACAGGGGTTTGTGTCAGTTCTTGTCAAACTTCTACTCAGTTCCTCCTGTGGCTTCTGTTCTTGCTACAGAAAAAGCCCAGCCTCTTAACAGAGGCCGCAAGGCCCACATGATTGGGTACCTGTTGTCTGTCTAAGTTCATTCCCTACACTCTCTCCTACTGGACTTGACTTCATCCACACTGGTCTTGTCAATATTCCTTGAGTAGCCCTATCTCAAGACTTTGCACCTTCAGCTACCTTCACCTGGAGCAATCTTCCCCAATAGCCATGTCTTGCTCCCCTAACTCCACCCACATTTTGTCCAGATCTCTGCTCAAGTATCACCTTAGCAAGGAGGCCTTCCCTTCCTCCCTTTCTAAAATAGCAGCCATCATCACTGTCCATTGCCTAATTATTTCTTCTTTTATTTCTTCATGAGCTTTTAATTCAACAATTACCTAAATGTTACATATGAATCTGTCATTTATCATGTTTTACTCTCATGAGAATGTATGCTCCATGAGGACAGAGAGGTTTTTTTTCCCTTCATCCATTATATCCTCAACACCAAGAATGGGCCCTGGCAAGTAGTTGGTGCTCAGAAGTTACTCGTGACAGATGGATGACAGGTTCTTGGACTGTCTCAAAAGCCTCGGCTTCAGCCCTGAAGCGAGTCGAGAGGGCAGCAGCAGCCTGTTTCCTGGCTGTACACCTGCCCCGTCGTGGCTCTACTGGCAGCCACTTCCCTTCCCCTCTTAATGGCTGTAGAAAGGAAATAATTTGATTCATCATCTTCACAAGGGGGCTTCCCTAATAGTTGGTAAAAGTCCACCTGCAATGAAGGAGACCCTGTTCAATTCCTGGGTTGGGAAGATCCGGTGGAGAAGGGATAGGCTACCCACTCCAGTATTCTTGGGTTTCCCTGGTGGCTCAGTTGGTAAAGAATTTGCCTACAATGCGGGAGACCTTGATTCGATCTCTGGCTTGGAAAGATCCCCTGGAGAAGGAAAAGGCTACCTACTCCAGGGTTCTGGCCTGAAGAATTCCATGTCCTGTATAGTCCATGGGGTCACAAAGAGTCGAACACAGCTGAGACACTTTCACTTTCAACAACAACATCTTCACAAAGTCAAGCTACCCTATGTTCACCAAAGGTAGAGAGGAATGGCACCCCTCTATGTTTATGGAGAGAATTGCATCTATATGAGCAAGAAGCAACAGTTGTTTTGGAGAAACAACTGAGTTCTTTATGTCATCTGGGAAAGTTATACTAAGTAGATTAAGTGACTTTGAACTTTGAAATAGCCACACCCTCACAGTTTATTGAGCTTAATTGGATTTGTAGAACATTTAAAGACCATCCAAACTCAAATGGGAGATCAAAATGAACTAATAGGTTGATGCAGACCTCTCCCCTCCTGCCTTTTTGCAGCAGTACTGAAAGTGATGCCTTCATGCCTGTGGATGATGAACACAAAGATCTGGCTTTCTGGTGTCTTTTGGGTGTCCTGATAACTTCCCTGGTTTGATCTGTGCCTTGGACCCTCCCCACTGTCATCAGTGCTGTGAACCTGGCTTTCAGAACTACCCCTATCGCCTCTGCTAAAGAGCCTTGCCATATATTGTAAAAGTAGTTGGACTCAAGGCAGACTTCTTAAAGTTTATCTGATGGAGCTTCTTAAGAAATAAATCTCCATTATTGGAAATAAAATCCACAGGTTACAGAATCTGCTAGAGACAGAAATGAGCAATTTGACTGTTACTCACAGAGGTTTTGCATTTGTTCCATTGAGCAGTGGAAGTAAGGCAGCCCACTCTGCAAGATCCAAGGACAGAACTTAATGTCCACATATCATCTCTTCTCCTTTTTGATTTCCACTGGTACATTTACTGTTTCTATGTCCTTGAAGAATGGTTAAGGAAGTAGCAGAGTCATTACTTTTTTTTTCATTTAAAATGATCTGCAATTATTAAAGCTCTGTTTATTCATTTGTAAAAACATTCAGAGGATATTGAAGTTTACAGAGTAAAATGTGTAAGTCCCCTTTTGGAAAAAAAACAGGATTCTGTGCTATACAATATTCTACAACTTGCTTTCCCCCTTGCTAATTTATAATGGATGTGTTTCTCATGAGTACATAGCCGCATGATATTCCACTACCTGAGTGTCCCAAGACTTTTTAGCCAATTGGCTGTCAAAAGAAACTAGGGATTTAGTGTTATACTAAGTAGATTAAGTGACTTTGAACTTTGAAATAGCCACACCCTCACAGTTTATTGAGCTTAATTGGATTTGTAGAACATTTAAAGACCATCCAAACTCAAATGGGAGATCAAAATGAACTAATAGGTTGATGCAGACCTCTCCCCTCCTGCCTTTTTGCAGCAGTACTGAAAGTGATGCCTTCATGCCTGTGGATGATGAACACAAAGACCTGGCTTTCTGGTGTCTTTTGGGTGTCCTGATAACTTCCCTGGTTTGATCTGTGCCTTGGACCCTCCCCACTGTCATCAGTGCTGTGAACCTGGCTTTCAGAACTACCCCTATCGCCTCTGCTAAAGAGCCTTGCCATATATTGTAAAAGTAGTTGGACTCAAGGCAGACTTCTTAAAGTTTATCTGATGGAGCTTCTTAAGAAATAAATCTCCATTATTGGAAATAAAATCCACAGGTTACAGAATCTGCTAGAGACAGAAATGAGCAATTTGACTGTTACTCACAGAGGTTTTGCATTTGTTCCATTGAGCAGTGGAAGTAAGGCAGCCCACTCTGCAAGATCCAAGGACAGAACTTAATGTCCACATATCATCTCTTCTCCTTTTTGATTTCCACTGGTACATTTACTGTTTCTATGTCCTTGAAGAATGGTTAAGGAAGTAGCAGAGTCATTACTTTTTTTTTCATTTAAAATGATCTGCAATTATTAAAGCTATGTTTATTCATTTGTAAAAACATTCAGAGGATATTGAATTTACAGAGTAAAATGTGTAAGTCCCCTTTTGGAAAAAAAACAGGATTCTGTGCTATACAATATTCTACAACTTGCTTTCCCCCTTGCTAATTTATAATGGATGTGTTTCTCATGAGTACATAGCTGCATGATATTCCACTACCTGAGTGTCCCAAGACTTTTTAGCCAATTGGCTGTCAAAAGAAACTAGGGATTTAGCAGGTTTTAATCATTACAAATCTCCAGTACCCTTGCCTGGAAAATCCCATGTATGGAGGAGTGTGGTAGGCTACAGCCCATAATAAAGGTGAATATCTTTATCCTTGTACAGTTTTGTGTATTCGTGAAAATGTCTAAAACCAAATCATAGGGCTTTAAGAAGACATGCACCGTACAACTCTTCATACTCCTATGACTTTGTGTCATCTCTGTAACCTGCGTGACTCCCACAGGCATTTTATATGTTATCCTGACTATAAGATAAATTCCTAAAAGTAGAATTACTCAGTCTGAAAAAAACTACAGATATAAAATGCTATTGTTACACTGCTCTCCAAAATATTTATTTTGGAATAAAGTCCCTTTACGTTGTTGCCAGTTGAAAGGCATTACTGTGAGAAATCCAGGGCATGAACCCAGTATTGTTTGATTATGTTTATTTTATAGGCAGAGAGATGAGTCATTTCCATGCCATTTCTAACTCAAATAAGGGGGCCAGTACACTGAAAGCCAAAGATTGCACATAAATGGAAATATTTAACATGATCCTGATTTTTCTTTCTCAAGCAATCAAATGCAAACCAACCAAACAAGTCTAATGCTGTAAATCTCTGCACACACCTGAGCCAAGGGATGGTGCTGACTGGAGAAGCCGCGGTGGTGTGGGCAGTAGGGCCAGCAGTGCTGGCGAGGGGTTCCTGGTGCTGGTTTTCATGGCTGTGGTTTTAGCTCAGTTACTGTTGCACAGTCATGTCTGGTCTGAAGTTTGATGCAGCCCTGCTGGTTTTCCAGATGTGCTGCGATCTTTTAAAATCAGAAACTAGGCGTTTTTCTAATGGTTCACAGCATTGTTCAGGGTTTTGACTGTGCCCTCAGGAGAGAACTCAGTTTCTTCTCTGGTTCTTCACCTGGATGACAGAGGAGGTTTGGCACCTGCAAGTGCCTCTGCTCTCAACAAATAGGCTGTTTTGTGTCAAGTCTTTGCCTTTTGCCTGCAAAGACAGACTCCATAGCTTCATTCTCTAGAGCTATCTCTTGTGCTTTCTGCTTTGTTAAAAACTTGCTTTTGCAGTTGTATTTTTAATCAGTCTGAAGCTTTCCTTTTAAATAATTTTAATTAGAAATGAAAGCTGAAGATTTATTTTAAAAAGAGAAAAGCCTGGGGTTGGTTCGGCTCCTGTGGGTGCTAGTTCTAGGTCTTGTAGCTGGTTGGGTTGACAGGACCAGCACCTCCAGGAAATTAAGAGGAGACCTCAGTGTTATCCTGAGGTCCTGGAAGACTTCTCTTATTATATCAGGACTTGATGAAACTGAACAAGTCACTTTACTTAATTGAGTCTCAATTTTTCCCCAAATCAGTCATCTTCAGATAAAAGACAACAGTGGCCAGGCAGGAAAAGTGAACAGGGACAGCTCTGTGTAGAAAGGTCAGTGGTAACCACGTAGGGCTGGGTGAGGCCTATGAGGTTGTATCTTCTATTTTTTTCCCCCTCAAAAGTCAGAATCTCCCAATGGGGGAAAAAAAAAGTATCCACCCCCCCTGTGTGATTCCATTGGGAATAGCGTCCAAAAGAGCTAAGAAAATGGGAGAGGCAAAGGCCTGTGTGTCTGCTCATGCCCTGGAAGCTCCCTTTCAGTTTCTGTGATGGATGAAATGACTCTCGCTGAACATAGACGAGAACAGACTTAAGGCAGCACAGTGATAATGTGTGTGTAAGCATCCTTTAAGCTGGAAATAAACCATCCCATAAGAACTAGTCTTCAAGTTATGTCTCAGATAAGAGGGTACTCATAACTAAAACAGAGTCTTCATTTTCACAGTCAGCTACGAGTATTTACATTTTTATCCACTCATGTACCGAGTTATAATGTTCCAAGCTCTGTGCCCCATCAAAGCAGAACCACCCTTTCCCTTGTCAGCTGGATGGTCTAGTGGAGCTCAACCTCACAGATGTAAGTGCATGAGATTAGTTCACTATAGTCTCAGTGAAGGCTCTGAAAGAACCGTAGGGATTTCTGACCCAGACTGACTGAGTGGAAGGGGCATCACCCGGAAAGATTTGGGGGCTACATATGGAACATAATTCATTTAATACTATGTCTGAATTGTACTCGGTCACAAACTGTTGTTCAAAGGACTGACTTGACCTGCCAGGAGAGTTTTCTTTGGACTGTGTGGTGCTGATCTATGTACCATTGAAAGTTTAAACTGTGTGCTGTGCTCAGTCGCTTCACTTGTGTCTGACTCTTTGCGACTTATGGACTGTAGCCTGCCAGGCTCCTCTGTCCATGGGATTCTCCAGGCAAGAATACTGGAGTGGGTTGCCCTCCTCTAGTGGGTCTGCCCAACTCAGGGACTGAACTGTTATCTTCGGCATGCTCCTGCATTACAGGGTGGTTCTTTACCCCCTGGGCCACCTTGGAAGCCCAGTTTAAACTAGAGGATTTTAACCCTTTTTATTTCTTATTTTTCTTCCATCTAACTCTCATGTGCAACTTTGGGGAGTGGGTTGGGCTTTATTTCAAAGAATTCTGGCCTTATGAGAGAGATTTGAGAAGGCAGTAGAAAATGAGAGATTCAAGGTTTTACATGTGTTCTTGGCTCTTTAGGAGCCAAACTTTAGGAAGGCCAGAGAGGGTTTCCTTTGGTCTCCTGGCTACAGGCTGTGCCTCTCATTCCAGTTAATCACCACAGCAGATGGTAAGAGAGTGTCTGCAGCCTGTCCTCACCCCTGGGGGAGGGGGGCATGCTGAGGGTCTTTCAGTGATGTTTCTATTCCCAAGAAGAGCGCACTTTATACTTCCTGTACAGATGAGGAAAATGGTTGCCGATTTGGTCCAGACCCCGATGGTCTCTGTCCATATGTGTGTAGCAAACCCAGGCTCACAATGCTGCCAGTCTCCTGTTTCAAGTTATTTTCCTTTGTAGCAAGTTGCACACCGAAAAACAACCACCACCAGTGCCATATGGTTTAAAAGATCAAAGACCCCAGTTTTGAATATATTTCTAGCTGACTGTACTTCAAATGTCTTAAATATGTTTCTACAGATGGGGAGCATGGAGCATTAAAGAGGTAAACCACATGTGTGTGAGCCATGCTTGTGGTCTGGGCTGGAGGGTAAAAAGTGAAAACCACTGATCTGTGCGTTCCTCTTCATCTTAGGTTCCATCTTCACGTACCTCATTGGACGAGAGGCTGCTTTTGCAGACAATCTCAAGTGGATGGCCTGTGCCAACAAAGGTAGGTCCCCTGATGAGTTCAGTTCTGAATAACTTCTCTGTGGATGTGCAGAAATAGAGATAGATAGTCATGAGGAAGATGAGAATTCTACCAGAACGCTGTGAATTCTTAGATAAGGTCTGGATGTTTCTAAATGATTATGATCAATTTGGAACAGATTTCCCCAAAAATGTATGTATAAACGTTGAAGTTGTAATAAAGTGGAATGGTTAAGCCTTTCCACTCTATTCCTTAGTAGCCAAGTGACCTTGGGAGAATTACTATGGCAGAACTAGTTACTGTGCCCATAGGATGAGATGGCTGGATGGCATCACTGACTCAATGGACATGAGTTTGGGTTAACTCTGGGAGTTGGCCATGGACAGGGAGGCCTGGAGTGCTGCAGTTCATGGTGTCACAAAGAGTCAGATATGACTGAGTGACTGAACTGAACTGAAATATCCATGTGCTCACTGTTCCCAGCCACCTTGCACTATTTCAGTAGTCCAGTAGGCTTCAAGCAAATCCAGCCTGGGTCATTTATGAGCTAAAACACATATGGGCTGATGTGGTGGTGTCTACACTCTCTTCTGCTCCTGTGAGCTCTGGAGTGACATGACGGGCTAGATGAGATAGCCTGGGTTCCTGAGTGGCCACATGGGGCAGATGCCTTTCCACTCACCCTGCACTCTGCTGTCTGCCAACCTGTGATGGATATAAAGTCTGTTTGATGAATCTTTGTGTTAAGCCACTGAGATTTCCAGATTGATATGTTCTCATAGCATAACTTAGCCTACATAACTAAGTTATGTAGCCTGCTTCAGTGGTCTGATTTTCCAAGTGGAGAAGACCCTGGTGGCTCAGACGGTTAAGCATCTGTCTGCAATGTTCAATCCCTGGGTTGGGAAGGTCCACTGGAGAAGGAAATGGCAGCCCACTCCAGTATTCTTGCCTGGAAAATCCCATGGATGGCGGAGCCTGGTAGGCTACCGTCCCTGGGGTCACAAAGAGTCAGACATGACTGAGTGACTTCACTTTCACTTTGATTCTTATTGAATATAACCTGCTTCAGTGGTCTGATTTTCAAAGTGGAGAGGGTAATAATAGCTTTTCCTTTGATTCTTATTGAATATAAGGGCTAAAAAATGAGGTGCCTAGTTAAGTGCTGGGGCATAGGAAGTGCTCAATAATGGTTGACTTTTCTACATTGATAAGTTAGTTGATGAATGATCCCCTGATGTGTGTTGGAAGCAGAGCTTTGGGAAAGGCACAGGGAGGGAAGGAATAGGGCCTCCAATCTATGAAGGGCTTCTTTTCATTCTACATACAACCAAAGAAGGCAAAACATAGGAGGTAGATAGGTGGGGGAATCTAGATTCCTTGAGTATTAACCCAGACTCCTTGAGTTCAGATCCAGCTTCTACCAAACACTATGGTAGTGGCTATTACCAGACCTATTGAGTCTGAGTTATATCACCTAAAGAACAGGGGTAGTGATGATACCTGCCTCAGACATGCTGTGAGCGTGACATGAGGCCATGCAGCTAAAGCTGGTAGCTCAATGCCTGGCACAAAAATGCTGCATATGATTTCCTGGTGATATATTGATCTGTGACACTACACAGTCCTTGAGAACAGCCTGTCAATCTGATTTCCTCTTGATTGAAAAATCAATAAGTAGACTATCAATGCTAATAAAGGAAGATGTGTCCATGGAGTCACAAAGAGTCAGACCCAGCTGAGTGACTGAACCATGCTAAACTGTGTCCTGCTGTACGGTAAATTGGTTTTGGCAGATACGGGTAGTCCAGTTGTACATTGCCTGCTAAGGCATCCTTTATAAAAGTTCCAGTATATATTAGTGGAAGAGAGGGAACTCAAGGAAGGGCTGGCAGGTCTCAGCTTTAGTTTTGGTGAACTTAAGACAAAGTTCTTTTAGTTGCAAGCAAGCAAAGCTGCTCCCTGAAATTAAAGAGTGTTCTGGAGAGAGGAGAGTGAGTCAGAACCTAGAGCAGGAAGGAACTCTCATGTATCTCATGATTGACAAGAGGGCTGTGCTTTTGTTTTTTCTTTTTCATCTTGGTTTCTTTCTATATTCCATGGCATTTTTCTCGTCTGTAGATAGACCTTCTCTGCTAGAGCATGTGCCTGTCAAAAATAGCTGACCCATGCCTATCATACTCATCTATTCATATAACACCTGTGTGAAAAAATGAGTTTATATAGTCTCCATTTGAGATTGATTCAGTTCACTTCATTTGCTCAGTAGTGTCCAACTCTTTGACTACTAGCCCCGTGGACTGCAGCTAGCCAGGCTTCTTTGTCCATTACCAATATCCAGAATTGCTCAAACTCATGTCCATCGAGTTGCTGATGCCATCCCTCCATCTCATCCTCTGCCGTCCCCTTCTCCTCTTGCATTCACT
This sequence comes from Madoqua kirkii, assembly GCA_006408675.1. Taxonomy (NCBI): domain Eukaryota; kingdom Metazoa; phylum Chordata; class Mammalia; order Artiodactyla; family Bovidae; genus Madoqua; species Madoqua kirkii. Next base: position 5,446 of record SJYC01092482.1, on the reverse strand, counting down.
CTTTCCCAGCATCAGGGTCTTTTCCAATGAGTCAGTTCTTCTCATCAGGTGGCCAGCATATTGCAGTTTCAGCTTCAGCATCAGTCCTTCGAATGAATATTCAGGACTGATCTCCTTTAGGATGGACTGGTTGGATCTCCTTGCAGTCCAAGGGACTCTCAAGAGTCTTCTCCACCACCACAGTTCAAAAGCATCAGTTCTTCAGTGCTCTTGATACTCTCACATCCATACATGACCACTGGAAAAACCATAGCCTTGACAAGATGGACCTTTGTTGACAAAGTAATATCTCTGCTTTTTAATAAGCTGCCTAGGTTGGTTATAACTTTTCTTCCGAGGAGCAAGTGTCTTTTAATTTCATGGTTGCAGTCACCATTTGGAGTGATTTTGGAGTTCAAAAAGAATAAAGTCTCTCACTTTTTCCATTGTTTACCCATCTATTTGCCATAAAGTGATGGGACCGGATGCCATGATCTTAGTTTTCTGAATGTTGAGTTTTAGGCCAACTTTTTGACTCTCCTCTTTCACTTTCATCAAGTGGCTCTTTAGTTCTCTGTTTCCTGCCATAAGGGTGGTATCATCTGCGTATCTGACGTTACTGGTATTTCTCCTGGCAGTCTTAACTCCAGCTTGTGCTTCATCCAGCCTGGCATTTTGCATGATGTACTCTGCCTATAAGTTAAATAAGCAGGGTGACAATATACAGCCTTGACGTACTCCTTTTCCTATTTGGAACCAGTCTGTTGTTCCAAGTCTGGTTCTAACTTGCTTCTGGACCTGCTTACAGATTTCTCAGGAGGCCGGTCAAGTGGTCTGGTATTCCCATCTCTTTCAGAATTTTCCAGTTTGTTGTGATCCACACAGTCAAAGGCTTTGGCATAGTCAATAAAGCAGAAGTAGGTGTTTTTCCTGGAACTCTCTTGCTTTTTCTATGACTCAACAGATGTTGGCAATTTGATCTCTGGTTCCTCTGCCTTTTCTAAATTCAGCTTGAACATCTGGAAGTTCATGGTTCATGTACTGTTAAAGCCTGGCTTGGAGAATTTTGAGCATTACTTTGCTAGCATATGAGATGAGTGCAATAATGCAGTAGGTTGAGCATTCTTTGGCATTGCCTTTCTTTGGGATGGAATGAAAACTGACTTTTTCCAGTCCTGTGGCCACTGCTGAGTTTTCCAAATTTGCTGGCATATTGAGTGCAGCACTTTAACAACATCATCTTTTAGGATTTGAAAAAGTAAAGCTGGAATTCTGTCACTTCCACTAGCTTTGTTCATAGTGATGCTAACTAACGCCCAGTTGACTTTGGACTCCAGGATGTCTGGCTCTAGGTGAATGATCACACCATCTTGATCATCTGGGTCATGAAATATTTTTTGCATAGTTCTGCTATGTATTTTTGCCACCTCTTCTTAATATCCTAACTGATGAGCAACTCTAAATTCTGATTTCAGGCCTCCTTCTTTCTCCCCCAACCCCGCAAAATTATGACACCCAGATTAGGCAAGGTCTTCCCCATCCTGAATTGCATAGGCAGAGATAAGCTCACAAAGAAAAATACTAACAAACATGTTCTTCAGGACTCAGCACTGAGGGTAAATGGATCTGGACAGAATATATGTGTATAGCCCAGAAAGTAAACCTCTGCCTCACTTTTCTTTGCTTCAGATTGTCTTTAATTATCTGCTTCTACTTGAAGCAAGCCTCAACTTCCTTACCTAAAAAGTAGAACTCTGCATGAAAGATTTGAACATTTCCTTGAATCTCTAGAATAACATGTTCAATTATTTTAGCTTATTGTCCGGCCCACCTCACTCAAAGGTATTAGTAATTCTGATTGTCTCAGAGTTGACTTCATTTGAGGGGGGAATATAGAAAGAAAGTAGGCACAGGGAGATGAAGGTTGCATGGATCCTAGATTGCCTCTGAGTAAAGAGACCATTGAATAATTTTTGGAACTTTGTTGGCATTTGAATGAGCTATAGTTTCCCCATTTTTTCCTTGATTTTGTGGTCTTGAAAAAAGACTCCTTTCCATTTTTTAAAAAAAATTTTTAAAAGTTTTCCTGTTACTTCTGCCACATCAGACTGCAATTCTTCCCATCAGCGAGTATGCATTTAGTCATGGGATATTGTTTTTACCACTGTCTGTGTCCAGCTGATGAAAATTACTGAAGTTGAAGTCTTGTCTTAATCAGCTAATTTACACCATAATTTAGTTTTAGTCATTGTTTATAAGAATCCTTGAAGCATCCTTTTGAAGACATTTTAGTCAGCTGAGAGTATTTCAGGGCCCGGCCATAGAATATAGGTTTGTAAGTTCTGAGTGCAGCACTTGGAAAACCCAAGGAGGTAATAGTAGCTGCTTATCTGGCCCAGCCGCTTGATTCTGCTGTGATTGTCCTTCTCTTCCTGTCCAAATACAGTTGTTTCCTTCCCTGCCAGAGTCAGTCCTTCACAGTAGTCCCACCTCCCTACTCTACTTCTCTTCTAAAGGTCCTTGGGAATAAAATGCCATTCTTTGCCACTTTTCAAAGTAGCAGTTGCCATCAAAATGTCAGGTTCCAGTCATCTGTGCCCATATAAACATCGGCTTTGCGTTGCGTCAGTTATGAGGTTTAGACCACGTAACGTCGGTGAGCAAGTATTCTTCTATGGTCATTAATTAAATCATTGTTTATACTCTCAGATTGTTATAGTATGGAGGCAGCATAACATTTTTCATCTCAAGTGACATGAGGTCCAGGGAGGCTTCCTCCCCACCCACCACATATTTTTGTTCTGACTCATCCAAGTTCTTCAGTGAAATGAAACATTAGCATTTGGGGACCAGAGCAGATCCAGGGCAGCCCAGAGAGACGCCTATTGGCTGACTGGCCAGAGTGGCCCTAGGGAGGAGCAGGAGTTGTCATGGCCAGCACAGTGTCCCCGGGCCAGGTCAAGGACCAGCTACGGTGCAAAGCTTCCTGCTTGGAAGTCTGGAAGCCACGAGACAGTTCTCAAGTCAGTGGACCTCTGGAAATAAGCGTCTGGGCATATTCATAGCCCTTAGAGGAGTTCTTTGCCTCCTCCAATGCACTAGTAAAATCCAGAGTGGGCTGGAGCTCATTGGTTTATCTCATTTTAAGCATAAGTAGGTCCTGTCTTGAGGGAACCAGCCCTAATGAGGCAAAGCAGCAAACCATTTTAAATACATTAAAACAATCATTGCCACTGTAGAATGGCTTATTGGAATTTAAAATTCTACATTCACACTATTGGATAAACAAGTGAACTGAGAAAACTGAAAAGAGGGGCCAGCTAGCCCAGATACTCCATAAAGCCTTGATGACCTTCTCTAATGTTCAGTGTGCCAGGATTTTAAATAAGCACTGCCTGATTCTCCTTCAGAACTCATGGTAAATGGAGTGTTTTCCAGCTGTGCAAATAAAGAGGAGTCCTGTTTGGTTCTCAACCTATCCGTCATCATTAGGTCAAATGGAAATGCCACATGAGTCTCTCTTGGTTGTCTGCTTAACCTGTCCCTTTTTAGTTAGCTCATGGTCATTCTCTCCTTGTTTGAAAGAGAACTGGTGGCCTGAGCCCTCCTTGGAAGTTCAGACCCATAGCATTTTTCCACTAGAAATCTCTTAACCTCACTCTACATTTCCAAGTGTTAAATTTATGAAACCAGAATGATAGTTTAGAGTAGGGAAAAATGGCAATTAAATTTGTTTTGCTATTTCAGAAAAGGTAGAAGAAGGCAATTGGCATTTATTTGATACCTTTGTATAATTTTTTTTTTGTACTCTTTGACTAATAACTCTCCAGCTCCCCAATTCCCAGCCCCTGCTTAACCCTCTTTTCACTCTGTTGATGTGTTTTTCACTTTTTAAAAATTACACATTTAAGTGATAGGATATAGTATTTGTCTTTCTCTATCTCACTTGTCTCATTTAGCAAGATGTACTCAAGGTCCATAGACATTGTTGCGAATAGCAGGGTTTCTCTCTTTCTCATTCTGAATAATATTCTTGTGTGTGTGTGCATGCACTCACAGTACGTTTTTTATTCATTTATCCATTAACAAAGACATTTTTGTGTACATTCCATAGAACTTGAGAATTATAGTGGAAAGAGTAAGAGTTGTGAAGATTTAGGTGGTGTTACTGTCGTTAATAACAACTAAGGATGACAACTGCTTAGTAAGTGCCAGGTAAAGTGTAGAGTACATTTTTTGTATATTATCTCTTTTGACTCTCATTAAAGCTGTATAGGGTGCATGGAAAGGAAGGAAGCTGAGACTGAGAGAGATTACCAGCTTACCCCAGGTTGCCAGCTAGCAGGTGGCAGAGCCAGATTCAGGCCCAGTTGATCTGATGTCTGAGCCTAACTCTTCACCAGGATATGAGGTTGCTTCCCTGTAGGGAAAAGAAAGTTGTGGCTCATAGAAGAACACTTCCTGTGATTTGAGAGACTCTAGGAAGAGAAATGGAGCTGTTGAGAAAGGAATTTAATGGTCCATAGCTAATAAAGACTGGAACTGGGACTTACACCCAGCCTTCCAGAAATGGTCCTGCTTCAGCTTGTGTAGACATGTGGTCCATTTTCTGACATTTTACAAATGGAGACATTAAGGCTCTCTGAGGAGAACAAGAGGAGCTGCAGGCAACCCAGCATTCCCAGCTCCACAGTGTGATCCTTTAAATTGTTTTCTTACATGAAATTTGAGATTAATTTTCATATCAGTTCAGTTCAGTCACTCAGTCGTGTCCGACTCTTTGCGACCCCATGAATTGCAGCACGCCAGGCCTCCCTGTCCATCACCAACTCCCGGAGTTCACTCAAACTCATGTCCGTTGAGTCGGTGATGCCATCCAGCCATCTCATCCTCTGTCGTCCCCTTCTCCTCCTACCCCCAACCCCTCCCAGCATCAAGGTCTTTTCCAATGAGTAAACTCTTCACATGAGGTGGCCAAAGTATTGGAGTTTCAGCTTCAGCATCAGTCCTTCCAATGAACACCTAGGACTGATCTCTTTTAGAATGAACTGGCTGGATCTCCTTGCAGTCCAAGGGACTCTCGAGAGTCTCCTCCAACACCACAGGTCAGAAGCATCAATTCTTTGGTGCTCAGCTTTCTTCACAGTCCGACTCTCACATCCATACATGACCACAGGAAAAACCATAGCCTTGACTAGACGGACCTTAGTCGGCAAAGTAATGTCTCTGCTTTTGAATATACTATCTAGGTTGGTCATAACTTTTCTTTCAAAGAGTAAGCATCTTTTAATTTCATGGCTACAGTCACCATCTGCAGTGATTTTGGAGCCCCCCAAAATAAAGTCTGACACTGTTTCCACTGTTTCCCCATCTATTTCCCATGAAGTGATGGGACCAGATGCCATGATCTTCGTTTTCTGAATGTTGAGCTTTAAGCCAACTTTTTCACTCTCCTCTTTCACTTTCA